>CM056053.1:422231506-422484246 GCA_029574335.1 Rana kukunoris
CCGCATACATACCGGCCACAGCTAATCGGACAGTTTATGTGCTGCCATAGAACAGAGTGTTGCCGGGTCTTTGAGACACCACTGAATACAGAAAAGTATCCACGGCTGAACTGCCATGTGAATGCAGACTAACTGAACTGGAAAAGTGTGTGATTATTGAAGTCTAACATGTAAAGCATTTTCAGAAGCAGTCTGTATAGGTGTTTCTTTAACATGCCACCACCACATTTTGTTAGGCATTCATAGTGAGGTGTTTATTGAGGAGGGCAGAGAGTGAAGCCACGAAATGATAATAAATGAGCAAAAAGAGTCTTTCTATAGATACAGTATATACTCGAGTATAAGCCAAGTTTTTCAGCACATTTTTTGGTGCTGAAAATGCCCCCTCGGCTTATACTCGAGTCACCTTTTTCTGCCTGATCTTCCGGACTTTGGGGACCGGTACTGGCCGGCCGTAAGTCCCCTGGACCCCAAACTTGGCACACATATAGCCCCAGAATCCCATGTTAAACTGTAATTTATGTGGTAACTTTGGGGACCCGGCGCCGGCCGGCCGTAGGTCCAGTGGACCCAAAACTTGGCAGACATGTAGCCCCAGTTCTCCTCTACAAGTGTGCAAAGTTTGCTGTCTGGGGGACCTACAGCTGGGGAGCACCGATTAGTCAAAGCCGGGCACCCCTTCTATATATTCCCATGTTAAACGTAAGTCTAGGCATGGGCACAGTGAAGCATGGGCACAGTGAGGCATGCACACGGACACAGTGAGGCACACAGATGGGCACCCTAGGCTTATACTCGAGTCAATACGTTTTCCCAGTTTTTTGTTGTAAAATGAGGTGCCTCGGCTTATATTCGGGTCGGCTTATTCTCGAGTATATACGGTACATATTAAATGTCATAAACGACAGCAGCAAGTCTAACACCAATTATTATATATAGCGTGGGTGATTTATTGTTTTATTAGTAATTGGAATGTGTCTGCTAAATCTTTTTTTTTAGGTGGTCCTATCCTTCCTCAGCCCGGTAGAGAAAGATGAAGTTCACAGCCTCCTCACCCGTCTAGCAGAGAAACATGGCGAAGAACTGGACCCCAATGCCATATCAAGCCTGGCAGAGCAATATGGACTCTGATCCTTAGACCAGCACACAAATTCTATGCACGGTTTGATCGATTTTATCATTAGGACGGAGAATCTATGCAAATCTCAGTATCAGATGACTTGAGAACACATTCAGCATGACTGTTTAAATGTTATGTAACCTGTAACATCTGTTTATCCATGGCCAGGTCACATGCTGGGTAATAGGGTGGCACAAACACATCCACTATGTCATATAAATTGTCGATCAGTACAGACTGCACCATACCGATCGTTGCTCCAAATCTCCAGCTGCAATAGTGACCAGTCTACAAACATCGATCTGCAGCCCCCAACCCTTGACACACACCGTGCTCAGAAACTTTATTTTAAAACTTGAAATGACAGAATCATGATGTCTACTTTGACAGTTCTGTCCCTTCAAATTTTGAGACGTGATCACTATTCTTCTTTCTTTTTGTGAGTGTTCGATGGGGTAAAGTATGGTTGGTTGTTGTGGGTTACAGCACATGAACTTGAAGATGCATACATATATATGTATATATATATATGTATACATAGGATAGACCCATGTAGACCCTATTTTACTGTGTATATAGAATAAATGATACAACATTTAACAAGGTATTGCTCTTTGCACATTCGCCAGGCTGATGCCATGGAGTTCTGCTGTAAGGTGGTTATATTCAAGTAGATAACATTGAGTAGCAGCTTGCTTGGATGCACTGTAAAAGATTTTCAGCTCTGTTCAGCTAAATGTATACTGTACTGTATATAGCCAGATGTCCACTGTTTCCTGGTGCAGTTATACAGCTTCCTGTGCTACTGACGGCCCACTGGGCAATGGCTTTGCAGTGTGCGACGGTTTCCTTCCATATGGAAGAAGTTGCACAGGAAGTTGAAAGGCTGCCCCAAACATTAATGTCAGACTAGCTTCTAGCCCATGGAAAAAACTGGACTATTTTGAGCCCCCTTGCAGATTGTCTACATGGGGTGTCCGTAGTAGGCTGTGAAGTCATGTGACCGTATATTCCATAGTTGTTTGGTCACAGCCTGGCAGTAGATGCGGTTCACACGAAGACCAATATGTTAAATTTTAAAGGGAAGTCCAAACAAACATGATTATTAAGAATGGACACTGGTCCTGGTATGGGTTTGTACAGAGCTGTCCATTTCAGATCCTCCACAGGTGCTTCTGACCTCCCATGTGTCCAACTTCTGACCTCCCATGTGTCCAACTTCTGACCTCCCATGTGTCCAACTTCTGACCTCCCATGTGTCCAACTTCTGACCTCCCATGTGTCCAACTTCTGACCTCCCATGTGTCCAACTTCTGACCTCCCATGTGTCCAACTTCTGACCTCCCATGTGTCCAACTTCTGACCTCCCATGTGTCCAACTTCTGACCTCCCATGTGTCCCATGTGTCCAACTTCTGGCCTCCCATGTGTCCAACTTCTGGCCTCCCATGTGTCCAACTTCTGACCTCCCATGTGTCCCATGTGTCCAACTTCTGACCTCCCATGTGTCCAACTTCTGACCTCCCATGTGTCCAACTTCTGACCTCCCATGTGTCCAACTTCTGACCTCCCATGTGTCCAACTTCTGACCTCCCATGTGTCCAACTTCTGACCTCCCATGTGTCCAACTTCTGACCTCCCATGTGTCCAACTTCTGACCTCCCATGTGTCCAACTTCTGACCTCCCATGTGTCCAGCTTCTGACCTCCCATGTGTCCAGCTTCTGACCTCCCATGTGTCCAGCTTCTGACCTCCCTTCTGATGTGTCCAGCTTCTGACCTCCCATGTGTCCAGCTTCTGACCTCCCATGTGTCCAGCTTCTGACCTCCCATGTGTCCAGCTTCTGACCTCCCATGTGTCCAGCTTCTGACCTCCCATGTGTCCAGCTTCTGACCTCCCATGTGTCCAGCTTCTGACCTCCCATGTGTCCAGCTTCTGACCTCCCATGTGTCCAGCTTCTGACCTTCCATGTGTCCAGCTTCTGACCTCCCATGTGTCCAGCTTCTAAGCTCCGTCAAGCTGCCTTTGTATTCCTGTTGGCTTGTGTGGGGAGAAAAGCAGTTCTGATACAATCAGAAGCAGGTCAACAGGCTCTAAATCACACAGTGATAGTTTATATGTGTGGTCCCAATGCCAAGCTCACCATGCTAAAATCCCTGTCTCTGTTCCTCCAGAAAGTCTTGTCCTGCCTATAGTAGCGGGTTGGTTATTCATCCAAAAAGGCCGGTCTAAATCCTGGTGTACCTAACCAAGGTGTGTGGAGCCAAAAGTCCAGCTGCTTGGTTCACCACTAGTCACCCAGGAGGAAGAAACTGGTGGGTGGGAGATTATGACTTTCAGAATTCACCAAAAAGTGAGTGTCAGTGTTGGGTGCACTGACACGGATTATTAAAACCTGATTTGTCTCTGAAATGTGGATAAAAAAAAGTTGGTATTGGACCCCTTTCACACTGGGGCGCTATAATGCTGAAAATAGCGCCTGCAAAGCGCCCTGAAAGAGCCTCTGCTGTCTGTCCAATGTGAAAGCCCCGAGGGCTGGAGCGGTGTGCTAGGACAGTAAAAAAAAAAAATTCCTGCTAGCAGCATCTTTGGACTACATCCCTGCAGGGAGACGCCCATCATCTGAGCCGTTCTGGATGGGGGTTAGTCAGTGAGCTCACTACATCCCTGCAGGGAGACGCCCATCATCTGAGCCGTTCTGGATGGGGGTTAGTCAGTGAGCTCACTACATCCCTGCAGGGAGACGCCCATCATCTGAGCCGTTCTTCGCTGGGGGTTAGTCAGTGTGCTCACTACATCCCTGCAGGGAGACGCCCATCATCTGAGCCGTTCTGGCTGGGGGTTAGTCAGTGAGCTCACTACATCCCTGCAGGGAGACGCCCATCATCTGAGCCGTTCTGGCTGGGGGTTAGTCAGTGTGCTCACTACATCCCTGCAGGGAGACGCCCATCATCTGAGCCGTTCTGGCTGGGGGTTAGTCAGTGTGCTCACTACATCCCTGCAGGGAGACGCCCATCATCTGAGCCGTTCTTCGCTGGGGGTTAGTCAGTGTGCTCACTACATCCCTGAAGGGAGACGCCCATCATCTGAGCCGTTCTGGATGGGGGTTAGTCAGTGTGCTCACTACATCCCTGATGTAGTACAAAGGGAGGGGGCGAGCACGCTGACCAACCCCCAGCCAAAACAGCTCAGATGATGGTGGAAAGCTTACTGAGGAGGAACAGGAAGTGAGAAATTCATACAAAGAAAAGAAACATTTAGAAGGGAAATGGAAGGAAAAGGTAAGTGACCCAACAATGCACTAGCTTAAAGGAACCTATTTAGAAAATAATTTACAAACCCAGACATTATTGATAATTTTAACCAAAATATTGCTATCCGTTCCACATCCCACCATTCTTAGATAATTCACGCTCAGCATTTCCTAAATGTATGTGGATGAAATCAGATGAGCACATAAAATGTTACTAGACAAGTGCTAAGACCACAATTCTTAAAAGCACAGACATTCTCTACTAAGAGCTTTGACAACAAACCTATATATAGTGTGGTGTTTATTCCAATGACAAGGAGAACACATGGGGGTCTGTAGATAACTTCTGACTGGCTGCTGCTATATTGTGCTTTGGAGGTTTCGGGGCCATCTTGTAATAATAACTTTGTCCATATGGCGGCGACATTCAACACAATATTGAAATGCACAATCCACAAATCAGAGGCAGCACAAGATGAAATCATTTGCTCTCTTAGTATGTATACACACAAGGATTACTAATCATTTGTATTAGGAGCAGAAACACTGTGTGGTCTCTTCCTATATTGGGGTGGTTCCTACAAATGCTGGAAAAACAAATATATGTGTTAAAGGAGAAAGGCTTCAATTCTGTATTATTCCATTCCGCTGATAGGCCATCTACAAGGCTATGCTAAAATAAACACATTAATGAATGCTAATGAGCAGTAAAAACACAAGTGGGCTTATTTGATAAAAAAGCAATATACAATAAGCCGTAGTAATAAATCGCAATCCATCTTCCATTGATCTAAATTCAGTATTCTGATTGGGTGTTGAGGGTCACTGCCTGTTTTATTGGACTTTCCTTAGAGCAGTAGATACCAAAGGGTGCATTTAAAAAAAAAAAGTCGCAGTCGTTTTTGTCCTGTGAAACTGCATGTTTGTGTGAAGGGCAAAATTGAATGTTTTATTCAAGACTATTTGCTAACCAGGTCAAATGTTATTTTTTCATAATAAAAGCGGCGGTCCACCCCAATTTATTTTTAAAAAAACAGCTAAAAATACTGCAGCTGCTGACTTTTAAAAAATGGACACTTACCTGTCCAATGCGTTCACTTTTTGTGTGGACCTTCGCTTTAATAGAATTATTCAGAAAAATACCAAGTTATGACCACTAGATGGAGCTGATAATCAGGGCTTTTTTTCAGGTGGAACTTGGGGGAGCTCGGTTCCACTACCTCTGGCTCAGACCCTTGGAGGTGGGGGGGTATGGCTGCTCACCACAATCACTTGTAAACACAGAAGTCTGGTTTCTGTGTTTACAAGTGACAGCTCTGCACTCTGTGTGTAACTCCCTGATCTCTGCACTCTGTGTGTTATGCAATCCTGGTATTTAATGCCCCGTTAAGGCCGCGTACACACGATCAAATTTGTCCGCTGAAACTGGTCCGACGGACCGTTTCAGCAGACAAATCCGATCGTGTGTACGGGCTAGCGGACATGTCTGACCGGCGGACAAATTTTAAAGCATGCTTTAAAATTTGTCCGCCGGAGACATGTCCGTCGGATATGTCCACTGGTTAGTACACTAACCAGCGGACATATCTGCCCGCACAAGCGTCGTATGGATGCGACGCATGCGTGGACGTTTTTTTACTTCCTGGTGCGGTGACGTGGCGGCGTCAACGTCACTGCCACGTCACTGCGCTGTCTGCCGGAGGGGATTTTGATCCGATGGTGTGTACACGCCGTCGGATGAAAATCTGGAGGAGACATGTCTGCTGGAAACGGTCCGTCGGACAGTTCCAACGGACATGTCCCTCTGTCTGTACGCGGCCTTGGACCCTTCTACTGTTTGTGAAATCTGAACGGGTCGTGGTTGAGTTCCTGCACCTATTTTCTGAGAAAAAAGCTCTGCTGATAATCAATTGTAATAATCAATTTCTATGAATATCAGCTCCATCTAGTGGTCATAATGTGGTATTTTCCCAAACCTCTCTACTTTGTGAATGAATAATATTCAACCGAATGAGTAAGTCACCCAGTAACATTTGACTTGACCAATTTGTACAGATTGAATGTACAGGCAATTTCACAGGACGAATAGCTGCATTTTTTTTTATTTTTTATAAATACACCCCTAAGGGTTCATAATTTCTGTTGCCATCTCTTCATACTCGTCCGTCATTCATTCACCCCACTATGGGGGATTTTCCCACCACATTCCCACCAATTTATTGTTCGGTTGACAATGGTTTACTGTTGAATATATTTCATTATGAACTGTACTGTAAATACTTGTTGGTTTATGAAAAGAACTTTATATTCAAAAACAGATCCTGAGACAGTGCGTGTTGATCATAGTATTTGTTTACATATATTGCTTAAAAATGCATATTTATCACAAGTGAAGATTTATTAAATATTTTTTCATTCATGAAAACTGATTATGAGTATTATTTCATGGTTGAAGATCCTTTAGGCCCTTTTCACACGGTCGGGACCGATCAGGTCCGCCTGTCAGTTTTGGCGCCTATGCATGCCTATGGAGCGTCGGATGTCAGCGGAGACATGCTTCAGAAAATTATAATCCAGCCTTATACCTCCAAATTACACATCTTCCCCTTTATGGAGCCTTTTCTGTAAAATGGACCAAATTAGAAATGAGATCGACTGGCATTAGGATCAAAGCTTGATTCAGAAGTCTCGTACACACGATCGGATTATCTGACGGGAATTGTGCGATGACAGGCTGGTTGAAAATCTAACCTTGGTTTTTCCACGGACAAATGTTGGGTAGCATGCTTTAACCCCTTCCCTACCGCCGTATAGGGGAATCACGTCATGGTGATCCCCTTGCCGATGAGACAGGACGTTGCACAACGTCCTGTCTTCACGGCGTTCTAGCGCGCGCCCGCGGCACCACCTGCGATCCCGCGCGCGTGCCCGCCGGCCGTGATTGCCGCCGGGCACCAGCGATTTCCGGAAATCACGGCAGGAGTGTGGATCTGTGTGTGTAAACACACAGATCCACCTCCTGTCAGCGGTGAGGAGACTGATGTGTGTTCCCAGTACAGAGGAACACACATCGATCTCCTCCCCCTGTGAGTCCCCCTCCCCCTACAGTTAGAACATACTTTTAGGACACATTTTAACCCCTTCAGCGCCCCCTAGTGTTAACCCCTTCCCTGCCAGTCACATTTACACAGTAATTAGTGCAGTTTTATAGCAATAATCGCTGTGTAAATGTGAACGGTCCCAAAAACGTGTCAAAAGTGTCCGATATGTCCGCCGCAACATCACGGTCACAAAAAAAAAAAACGCAGATCGCCGCCATTACTAGTAAAAAAAATTAAATAAAAATGCCATAAATCTATCACCTATTTTGTAGACGCTATAACTTTTGCGCAAACCAATCAATATACGATTATTGCGTTTTTTTTTTTACCAAAAATACGTAAAATACGTATCGGTCTAAACTGAGGGGGAAAAAAGTTTTTTTTAAAAAAAATATTGTGAGATGTATTAAATAAAAAGGAAAAAATATTGTGTTTTTTTTAAAATTGTCGCTCTTCTTTTGTTTATAGCGCAAAAAATAAAAACCGCAGAGATGATCAAATACCACCAAACGAAAGCTCTATTTGTGTGGGGAAAAAAACATAATGATTTAATTTGGGTACAGTATTGCCTGACCGCGCAATTGTCATTCAAAGTGCAACAGCGCTGAAAACTAAAAATTGGTCTGGGCAGGAAGGGGGTGAAAATGCCCTGTATGGAAGGGGTTAAAATTGTCCGCCAACAAATGTGTGTTGTGGGATTTTCCAATCGTGTGTACACAAGTCCATCGGATAAAACTTCAGAGTACAAACACGCATACTCAGAAGCAATATTAACCATAATACTACATTAGCAGAAGGTGCCCAAAGGGTGGCACTAAAGAGCTGAAAAAGCAGTTTCTTGTTTGTTGGTCGACAATTCTTTGCCGTTTGTATGCAAGACAAATTTCTGTCCAACGTCCTTCAGACAAAAGTCCTACGATTTGTTCGATGAAAATCCAATCGTGTGTATGAGGCTTTACATTGCCTTGAAAAAGTATTCATACCCCTTGAAATTTTCCTCTTTTTGTCATGTTACAACTAAAAACATAAATGTATTTTATGTGTGGCACATCATTTTGAAGTGGAAGGAAAATAATTGGTTTTCCTTTTTATTTTTGTGTGACGTGCATTTGTTCCCCCCGGTATATATTTTGTAGAACCGCCTTTCGATGCACCTGGAGTGGATAAGAGGTCCTAAAAGTTTTACAAAAGGAACTTGGGAAATGTTTTAGATCCCAAACAGGACTTTTCCAGGCTCCCGGCCAGACCCTCTGCCACTATACATATATATTACTGTGCAAAAGCTTTAGACAGGTGTGACAAATAAAATGCTGTTAAATAAGAATCCTTTCAGAAATAGAAATGTTAATAGTTTATTTTTATTAATTGAAAACCTTTAAAACCTTCTGTCTCTTCATGTCATCCCAGACAGAATCAATGATGTTGAGATCGGGGCTCTGTGGGGGCCAAACCATCACTTCCAGGACACCTTGTTCTTTTTTTCCCACTGTAGATCGTCCTTACCCGCTTTACTACCAGCCGCCGTCAATTGACGGTGGCACGATAATCCTCTGGTTCTGGGAGGACATCATATGACTTCCTCGCCTTGCAGAGCCACTAGAGGCGCGTTACTGGGAACCCAATGCATGTGCCCGGCGGCGGCACCCACGATTTCCCAGTAACTGAGCAGGACAGTGGATCTCTGGGTGTAAACACAGAGATCCACATCCTGTCAGGGAGAGGAGACCGATGGTGTGTCCCTTGTACATAGGGACACCGGTCAGTCCCCCTCCCCCAACAGTTAGAATAACTCACTAGGATTCACATTTAACCCCTTGACCGCCCCCTAGTGTTAACCCCTTCCCTGCCAGTCACATTTACACTGTAATCAGTGCATATTTATAGCACTGTTCGCTGTGTAAATGTGAATGATCCCAAAATAGTGTCAAAAGTGTCCAATGTGTCCGTTACAATAAAAATCACCGATCGCCACCATTTGCTAGTAAAAAAAAAAAAAAATGCTATAAATCTATCCCCTATTTTGTAGCCGCTATAACTTTTGTGCAAACCAATCAATATACGTTTATTGTGATTTTTTTTTTTTTTTTACCAAAAATATGTAGAAGAATACGTATGAGCCAAAAAAACGTTTTTTTTATATATTTTTGGGGATATTTTTTAGAGCAAAAAACGATGTATGCAAAATGTATAGAGTGCAGGGACCAGGAGTAACTAGCCTACAAAACAGCATATAGAGTGCAAGCAGTGAGGATGAACCCATCAGTGTCCTCCTTACATCACAGCCCCCAGCATTTCCCTATAGGTTGTGGTTCCCTGAGTCCCTCCTTAAATCAGAGTCCACAGTGTTCTCCATTGCACCAGAGTGCCCCCCTGACATATGAGTTCCCTTTCACCCCAGAGTCCACAGAATTGTCCTTTAAATCAGAATTTCCCCAGTATTCCCTCCTTACAGCTCCAGCTTTTCTCCTTATATCAGAGTCCACAGAATTATTCTTTACATTAGAGTCCCCCTCTTAAATAAGAGTTCACAGAGCCCCCTATACATCAGAGTCCGCAGAGTTTCCCTTTACACTGTAAGGGGGGAATTCTGCAGACTCTGATGTAAGGTGAGCTCTGGGAACCCTGATTTAAAGAGGAAGTAAACCCTGATGGGTTTTACTTCCTTTTTGTTCCCCTGCAAAGTAAAAGCATAATGTAGTAGAATGCGCATACTAGCACATTATGTAACACTTACCTGCAAACGAAGCCTGTGCTGTCCCCGCTGCAGGCTGCATCCATTTTCTCCCCACTTCCTTCCGGGGGTGCGGACTCCAGCGCCGCCCCCCACAGGCTAGGTTACTACAAGTCCCAGCCTATGCCCACTATTGGACTGTAAAGTCTTAGTCCCTCACAGCTGGGGGACAAACACAAGGTTAACCACTTCCAGCCCAAGGACATCATATGACGTGTTTGACTTTCAGTGGTAATATCTCAATGATGTCATTCAGATATCCTTGTTTTCAGGATTCTGTGCACCATAAGAACAATCATAACGACAGTTCCACAGCTTGATCGCTCCCCCAGCCGCCGCCATCTGGTGCTTCTCTGGGCTTTTCCGTGCCATCGGGGACCGGTAGAAAGAATCGGATGTGGCCGGATGACGACCATAGAGATTTCTGGGCTGGTCATCAGTCATCTTTATGACCGTCGGAGGCCTGGGCATGACGTTATGAAGTCATGTCCAGTCCGCGAGTGTAAACAAAATCGTGGCTGGTAAGCATGAGATTGTGGATCTTTTTTTCCGATCTCATGCTTTCCAGCCTGGAGGAGAGAGAGAGATGTTGGGTCTTATTGACCCTGCATCTCTCCTTAAAGACGACCTGTCACAAACCATTCCTATTACAAGGGATGTTTATGTAATAGGAATAAAAGTGATATATAAAAAAAAAGAAATGTCAAAGAAAGTGTAAAAAAAAAAAAAAAAAAAGATGCAAAATAAAAAATACAAATAAATTTAAAAACGCCCCTGTCCCCGGTAGCTCGCGCTCAGAAGCGAATACAACATGCAAGTCCTGCCCACATATGTAAATGACGTTCAAACCACACATGTGAAGTATTGCCACGTGCGTTAGAGCGCAAGCAATAATTCTGGCACTAGACCTTCTCTGTAACTGGAAACCTGTAAAAAAATAAAAAAAATAAAGCGTTGCTATAAAGAATTTTTAAGTACCAAAGTTTGGCGCCATTCCATGATTGTGCGCAATTTTAAAGCGTGACATGTTGGGTATCTATCATCTTTCACATTATACAAAATAATTTGACTAACTTTTTTGTTTTGTTATTTTTTAAATCATGAAAACATTTTTTTCCAAAAAAAAAAAGTGTTTGAAAAATTGTTGCGCAAATACCGTGCGAGATAAGTTGCAACGACCGCGATTTAATTCCCTAGGGTGTCTGCTAAATAAATATATATATATATATATAATGTTTGGGGGTTCTGAGTCATTTTCTAGCTAAAAAATTATGATTTTTACATGTAGGACTGCCATAATAGGCCCGGTGTGGAAGTGGTTAAACATCTAAAGGAGAACCAAAACTACAAGTATGTACAGAGAGTCCATATGCTATACAATGAATGTTAGAGCCCTGCTCCCCTCACCTTCCCCCAGCATAGCTAACACTCCTGATGGCCCCAAAGATGGGGAGCAGAGCCACCCCCAGCAGGCTGCCATAGGCCAACAACGTGCCCCGTAGTGAGCTGAGCAGTTTGGCTTTGCCGTTTCAGAGCACCTCGGGTGCTGTCATTGTGTAGAACAAAGAGCTCCTGCTTCACCATGTTCGGGTTCTGATGTCAGATATACAGGACAGGCTCAGCTCCACTCTCTTCCCTGGCAACTGGCTCTGGCGTCACTAGAGGGGCCGGGTCTCTAGCAAGAGAAGGATGAGCAGGTACAGCAGTGTGGCTTCTTTTTTATGGGCATCAGAGCAGCCTGGGGGAAAATTGCCCCCCCTGCTCAGTTTGCCCCTGCCTCCAACAACCTCCTGAGGCACCCTCTTCTCCAACCACCCAAGGGCCAGCTCTTCAACTTTTGGCCACTCCTTCTCCAACAGCCTTGATGTTTGAACTTACCTGGTGGACCAAAATCCACTGGCAGTGATAAAGTGCTTCTATAAGGGTATATTTATGATTGGAGGAGCTGAGATAATGGCACTCAGAACTGGGGTTGCAGATGCTATCTAGATCTATGATGGCTCTTGGTCCCAATAAAACCAGAGATACGTGGAAGGGCCCATTTAGTACTAGTACAGGTAGGGTCCAGGAGCTAGAGGGAAGGCCACCTAATGCACCAGATCGGAAGGATCTACTCCATCAGGGACTAGTGTTGCATCCAAACCCTCAGACCTTCCACTTGACGGCCTGGAGGCTGAGCGGCGCACCTTACAGTTGAGAGGGTGTTCAGAGAAAGTTATTCAAACTATCCTGGACAGCCACATGTTGGTAACTAGAAGTAGCTATCAAAAAGTGTTGGAAAACGTTTAATTCCTGGCAAAGGAATTCTGGTTTAGATTCTTTTTCCACTCCCTGTATATTGGATTTTTTGTACAAGGGAGTGGAGAAAGGTCTATCTGTCAGCACCATTAGGGTTCAGGTCAGGGCTGGTGCAAGGATTTTTGACACCCTAGTAGGCCACAGGTGTCAAACACAAGGCCCGCGGGCCATATCCGGCCCTCCAGGCCATTTCATGTGGCCCTCACACCTCTCCTGCAGCTCTAGCCCTCCTCTGGTCCTACTCCAGACCCTGTACTTTCTGCTTTCAAGCAATACATCCAGCTTCTTCCCAACAGAAGAATAAGAAAAGGGGGGTGCACTGTGATGTAAGGGAGAGTGGGGGACTCAACTTCTGATGGTGGGGTGGCTCTTGACATCTAATGTGGAGGGGATGCGCTGGACATCTAATCTTACAGATACAACCGGCCCTTTTGAGGGCAATCATAATGCTGATGCGGCCCACGATAAAATTGAGTTTGACACCCCTGCCCTAGGCGAAACCTAATTTTGCCGCCCCCTTTTGCTCCACCCCTGACTCCACCCCCTTTGTCCTGCCCATGTATGCCCCACCTTTTTATAGATTGCTACCATTTTGGGGGGTGGAGTCAGTCACTGAGTCTGGAGGTGGTGGGGGGCATCAGTACGGCGCTCCTGACTGATGTGTGCTCTAGGCCTACCTTGTTTATAGGTAACGCCGGCCCTGTACAGGGGATATGTACACAGATAATCAAGGCATGGGCACTGGATGCCACCTATATTAGTGCAGCTTATCAGTGGAAACTACTCATAATGCACACAGCAGGTGTACAGACCCGGGAACGCAGCACAGGGATGGTGGGAACCCCTCATAATGGGCACAGCGGGTGTACAGACCCCGGAACTCAGCACAGGGATGGTGGGAACTCCTCATAATGGGCACAGCAGGTGTACAGACCCGGGAACTCAGCACAGGGATGGTGGGAACCCCTCATAATGGGCACAGCGAGTATACAGACACCAGAACTCAGCACAGGGATGGTGGGAACCCCTTATAATGGGCACAGCGGGTATACAGACTCCAGAACTCAGCACGGGGATGGTGGGACCTCCTTATAATAGGCACAGTGGGTATACAGACCTCTGAACAGGGAGGGCCACATTTATTAGAATTTTCAGATGCTGCAAGTGGAGGAAAATACAGCCCAGTTCTAGTAAATGCTGCACCCCCAGGCTGCACTAGTATCAGCAGTAACCGGGGCAGCAGCCTGATCTGTAGACAATGTTTTCCATGGGTGGTCACCAGCAGAAGAAAGAAACATAAAGAGAGCCAACAACACACTAACTGCCCTGCACAGCACTGATATCAGTAATAGCATTGTGTAGCTGGACACTGATTACTTACCCACATTCTCTGCTTCCAACCTGCCATGCCATGCTGTGATCTTTGCAATGTGACTGGGGGAGGGGGTGGAACAATCCAAGGAGCTCGGGGTTATCAGGAGGAAGAGCTGAATTGCAGGCTAGTATCATATCATCCAGTCCAGACAGTTGCAGAAAGCCGACCGAACGGTTTACTGTGCCATGTAATGGGCGGGCTAAGTGTGTACAGAGCAGTCAGTGGGGTGGATGTGCTGCAATGTAAAGGCTGTCTAATAGGGTGGCATTTACAAGCAAGTCTCAGTATTTTCCTCCACTGAAGTGTGCAGAGGCGTATCTAGTGAAAATGGCGCCTATGGCAAGCACTGAATCCGCTCCCGTCAAAACATTTGAAACCTTTTAGATAACCAGGGACAGAGAGGGACACAGTGTGACGAGAACAGAGAGGCACACTGGGGAACACTGGCGGCTGGTGCTGAAAATTTTGGGGGGCACAAGCAAACTGAAAAAAAAATGCAGCCACTGTGCCAATCAAACGTAGCCACTGTGCCATTAATGACCAGTCTTTGGCCATCATGGGGGCACCTGTCACTCCCCTTCCCAGCCCAAGTAGTAATATTAGCAATTGCTGTGCCAGCGCCATGCTTCAGCAGTGCAGGAGGCGGCCACAGGAGAACGGGTGGGTTTTTTTTGTGCGGGGGGGGGTAGCTTTTTGCCGCCCCCCCTCCCCATGCATTTGCCATGGCTGCCATACCCTAGATACACCACTGGGTGTGTTTCTCCTTATACACAGGATCTGCGGCTCACCCCAGCTGTGCCCGGGATGAGTGCCGGGAGCTGGGCAAAAGACACTTCCAGGCTGCTCTGTGTATTGTTCCTAGGTAGGAGAGGAGCGCAGATCGCTTCCATACACTTGTATTACAGAGCGGCTCCACCAAAAACATGCTTTCCCCAGTGACTTTCTAGTCGCCTGTGAGAGTTGTGCTACTCACAGGCCTGCCTGGCCGAGGTTGCGTACCAGGCGGAACTTCATTCTGATGCAAAGAGGCGCCCCAGCGGCTTGCTAGGTCCCAGATCCTAACCCGGGAGCTGAACGGTGGGGAATCGGCTCGGGAGAGCCCAGAGGTAGAGGTTGTCTGCGAGGCCTGGACTAACCACTGGGGATCCGGTCACCACGCCACATGACAGGTACACTTCAGCTGTCAGTCGGTGACCTTGAGATTGAACTTACTGGGAGGATTCATTGGTTCTAACCTTTGACAAATCTAAGAAAATCCACTAGGCCTGTGGCAGAGGCCCCTGTTTTCCTCCCAGTGATTTTGTTTAAAAGTGGCCCTTTGGCTGCCAGGCTCAAGTAAATCGCCTGTCCGGGGCACTTTACCCACTCTGTTGAGAGTGGCGACGTTTAAACTTGACTGTGCTGAGAGCAGGCTTGGTCTCTCTTTGATATCCAAGGCCTGATACTACAGTTCTCACCTTACTCATCAACCTTTTCTCTATCGTGTGTCATGTTGATGTTGGCTGTGTTGGGCCTTGGAATAAAGCATTGAAAACTCAAGTTGACGTCTGGACACTTGCTCTTTAACCACCTTCACTAATATTATCCCTAGACAAGAATCACTGGTAACCTAACATGCCGGTCCCAAACTAATCAGCGGCTCCTTCGGGGGTAAGCGATACATTCAAATTACACCCCAAAATACATTTTGCTACTCCTCCTGAGTATGGCGATACCACATGTGTTTTCACAGCCTGGTCACATAGAGGGGTTCAACATACAGGGAGCACCGTCAGGCATTCTAGGGGCATAAATTGCACATAAAATTTCCGACCTATTACAATTTTGAAGGCCCTGGAGCACCAAGACAATTTAATTATGCACAAAATGACCCCATTTTGGAAAGCAAACACCTCAACGTATATTCTATGAGGCATAATGAGTCTTTTGATTAGTTCATGCTCAGGGAGGAGTGAGAACCGAGCCATTGACGGTGTTCGGTGGCTCAGTTCTCAGTGCAGAGACGCTGGGGGACAGATGCAGCAACAGTCTGATGCTCCATCCACCTAGGTAAGTATGAATAGAAAAAACAAAACAATACTTCTCTTTTAACTTTTGAGGACACAGCAATAAGGCACTGGTGATACAGCAACCTTACAAGCAATCTGTATTGCATGCAAAAAAAATACCTGATCACCAGAAATACCTCTGCTGTTAAAGTATTAGGGCAGCTCCGGGGCCCATGTGAGTTGCACACTCTATACAACTAGTTGGTTACCCAAGCAGGAGCAACACAGATGAGTGCACCACACATGGTTTCATGGTGCGGACGCTCTACTTAGTGACCATGTTTTTAATATTCCTATGGTGTGGTGTAGGGATTGTATGAATTGTTGTACCGTTTTACCAAATTCCCACAAATAGAGCTTTCTTTTGGTGGTATTTGATCATCTCTGCGGTTTTTATTTTTTGCGCTATAAACAAAAAAAAAACGTAAATGTTGAAAAAAAAAACTTTTTGCTATAATAAATATCCCCAAAATATTTAAAAAAAAACATTTCTTAGGCCAATATTCTACAATATTTTTGGTAAAAACTATGGGAAAGATTTATGGCATTTTTATGACTTTTTTTTTTATGAGTCATGGCTGATTTTTAGCGGTACTGCAACTGCAACATTGTGGCGGACAAATCGGACACTTTTTTGGGACCACTGACATTTATACAGCGAACAGTGCTGTAAAAATGCACTGATTATTGTATAAATGTCACTGGCAGGGGTTAACACTGGGGGACGATCAAAGGGTTAAATGTATTCCTTAGTTAGTGTTTCTAACTGTATGGGGATGTGACTGACTGGGGGAGGAGACATATCGTTGTTCCTACTTGGTAGGAACAAACGATATGTTTCCTCTCCCCTGACAGAACAGGGATTTGTTTACACACACAAATCCTTGTTCCTGCTCTCGTGCAGGCGATCACGGGTGGCGATCGCGGGTGGCGTTCGCGTCCGCCGGCCACACGCATTGGGTTCCCTGCCTTGCAGAGTGCGCACCCGCTATCGCCCTTAAAGGTTCAGATGTACCCAAATGCCGATTCGTGGGAGCGAACCACTTTGCCGACATATATCGGTGTGAGCCGGTCGGCAAGTGGTTAATAACCGCTGGGTTGCCTATTGTGGGGGCTTTACCTCCTTAAGGTGGTAATCACCTCTTATTTTTTGTGGGTCAGCGTAGTGGTCACTATAGGAATCTGGTAGGTCAGTGTAGTGGTCAGTGTTGTGGACAGGTAGGTCAGTGTATGTCCAATTTTTCCCTCAGGTCCTTTGCATTCCCTTTGTAGTGTAAAGTACAGGGTTTTTATATATGCAACTTTAGTACCTTAGATATAAAGAGCTTTTGTTTAATGTATGTTAGCCCGACATTGAAAGAACAATGTAAGTGGCTGCCTACAGCTGCAATGTCAGGCTAACGCTGTTGTGACATCACCGACTGGTGTTCATGGTGGTGGGGGGGGGGGGTACCTGAATGGCAGTATAGAAATGTGGTTGACACACTTGTCAGCATTTATTGCTGTCTGTGCCCCTGTTAAGGAGATTCATCCTGTCTATCTGTCATGTTTACCATTATCATTGAAAGTGGAAGTAAAAGAAAATCTCAAATTTTGTGTTGTCCCCAGAAAAGTCCTGGTGGCCTTGGGGTCCCCACTTCCTGTTTGGTTAAGGGACAGGATAAGTGAAGGGAAATCTCTGCAATGGAACATAGATGGCGACAAAAAATCTGACAGGGGTTATAACCCTCTTACTTGCCTTTGGTTCTATTTTAAATACATTCAGCTCATCCCTAGTGCCGAATCCCATTGAAGTCAATGAGAGATGAATGTTAAAAAACTGTAATGTAAATTGAAATTGTGTGATATCCATTTCTTGTTTAAATTATGTTTGCTGACTAATAAGAATTCATCTTTGTGTTTGTTTTAGGAAATCTGCTTGGCGTTTCTTTATAACAGGTAAGACAAATTTACATATCAATAATCCGAAGAGTCACGATAATTGATGCCTTCGGAGGTTTTATTTCATATTTCGACACCCCCCCCCCCCCACAGTTTCGATGACCTGGAGCACGGCATTCTCCTGTTCTGAGTCATCCTATACCTGTCACAGGTCCAGGGCTTAGCAATCCCCTTTGGCTTTCACTCTTCTTCCCCACTGAGAGGATAAGCTATGTGGGTTCTGATTGGTCAGTGCCACCCATGAGATAGCGCTGACCAATTAAAATGCTCCTAAACATACCTCCTGACGAGTTATGTTTTGAAGATTAAGCCCGGGACCCGTGACGCAGGGCTCAGAATGGGAAAAACGCTTATATATATATATATATATATTATATATATATATATATATATATATATATATATATATATATATATATATAAAAAATATTTTTTTCTTATTGCAATATGTATATATATATGTATGTGTGTATATATATATATATATATATATATATATATGTGTGTGTGTGTGTTTTCGTATTCATGTAACAAGATAGAAGTCATTTCCCTATTCAAAATGACCAACAGTTCTTTTCAACTCACTCCTCCCCCTCCCACCGAGCAAAGGAATATGGTGACTGAAAACTCTGGAATGTGAAGCCTCATACTCAAGAATAAACGTAACAAGAAAAAGACCATATGAATGAGCCAATCAGATGCACCCATATGTGATGATGTTTACTTATATCACGTTGTTTATATAAGGAGCTGTGACCCTGAATAAAGGCCTGTTGGAGTTGATGACGGAGACTGAAGAAGTGTGATCTCGTATACATGCATGTATGTTCACATCATCATGAATTTGGCTCAGCGGCAGAATAGAACATGTAATAAATAGAATTGGACCAGGGATAAATCTATTACAATTGGGCTACCCAACATGGACTTTGGACTGTGAGCAAGAAGTAGCCAACCTAGATGTGACTGTCAGCGAATTGAGGTGTGCCTGGTGCAGAACAAAGCCTGATCAACTATGTAACACGGTAAGAGAAGTGTGTTTTATTCCTTACCTGTGTTATTTCGCCTAGACACCCTTGTTTCACTCAAGGTTCATCGGCTGCTTCTAGGCCATGATAAGACGGGTAATTTCTTGTCCAAAGCCAATTTAATGAGAACCTGTCGACCTATTCTGCCGGCTGATATTTTATGTTATGTTGTGTTCTATGTTGACTTGTGGCTATTTCAGTGGATGTCTGTAGGAGACGGGGGGGGGGGGGGGGGGGGGACACACAATAATTCCTCATCAGGGCTCTTGACGGCCCTTGGTTGGCAGAGAGAGGCGTCTCTCAGGGCCTGGGTTGGTAGAGAGGGGTGTAGGGAAATAAGGTAATAACTATAGACGCAGTGTTTCCTAGTCAGCTTCTGTAGACAGATTCTGATTAATAGAGAGGGCGTTGGTTGTAAGTTCGCGTGTGTGGCTGGCTGTGTGTGTTTGATTTGTTTGCTTTTTGTTGGGGTTAATCTTATATTGCTGTAGGTTGTTACAGGGTGTGACCCCTCGGGGTCCAGTACACCTATGCTGGTACATTTGTTGCTAGGACCCCTGGTTGGGGCCTGCGGAACCACACCGTGTAATACACTGTCTTCTGCCCTGTATACTGTGATCTTTATGGTATGTTCCCTGTATGCTTTGTCCGATATTGTGCCTTTAAGCAGTATATTTTTGTATGTGCAGAAAACCAAATAAACAAAGTTAACAAAAAAAAAAAAAAAAAATAGAGAGGGCGTCAAAATAATGTATAAATACACATGAGTGTGGGTGAACACGAACCAAGAAGGTTCGGGGATACAAATTATCGCCTTACAGACAGAGAGGCTGAAATAGCGTGTCATATTCTAACTGTATGTGGTTTAACGTTTGTTCATGTCATAACTGTGTTAGTAGATTAATGTTTTGTGTCGATGGAGTCTAGCTAAGCTGCTACAGGCCAGATAAGACCCCTATTGAACAAGCTTGGCAGATATTACAGTGTTCACAGTCAACGGCCAGTATCTTGTGAATCTTACGGTTCATTTGGGGAAAGAAGCAAACATGCAGGCTGGGCTCCCCCCCCCCTCCTTTTTGTTACACAGGAGTATTCCAAAACCTATATTGGGAGTGCTGGGTTGAAAGAGTTGAATTTCCCTCCCACCTTCTCCTACTGGTGGGGGCTGTTAGCCTCTAACTCAAAGATGGCCGATTAACCCTGTGTATGCTGGGGGCTTGTGCTCCTTTTGACAAAAAAAAAAAGTGTTTTTTAAAAGAAAGACAGACTGCGGCCGTTTCATATATATATATATGAGTTTAACTGTTTCACACCCCAGCAACTGATGTTAAACCTGGGTGTAACTTTGATTCAGAAGACTGGAGTTTTCAATAACTCAACCTAACCTGGGTGTAACTTTGATTCAGAAGACTGGAGTTTTTAGTAACTCAAAATACTTATATTTGAAGCTTATTTTTTAAGCTGAGCTTAATCTAGATATTGAATGACCAACCTACACTAATTTGTACCATCTTATCAGTCAGATTGTGTCCTCTCCGATTTGATGGAGCCCTGACTGTAGTTCTCACCGAGTTCCAGACCAACTTGGTGCATTACCTTTGTATCCACTTCCCTCTTGCCACTTATGCCCCAGTTATCTCAGCTGAGAAAGCCTGACATGAGCAGTTCACTGTGGCTGACATTACTAATGCTTGCTTTGAGCCAGCTAACTAGATGGTGAAATGTGACCCACGGCATGATAAATATATGGCTTGCTGCCTGTTATACTGTGATGCCCAAAGATGTTAATGCGGCTATTGCCACCATCAAGACCAAGCCTAATGTTCAGTTTATGAACTGGTGCCCTACTGCTTTCAAAGTTGGTATTAACTATCAAGCACGATTACTATCAAGCTAGATTAGGTCATTACCCAACAGTTGGAATTACAGTCTGATACTTTGATAGATTATGTGACCGCTCTTGCAAAATAATTAACTAATATCCATGTAAGAGCATTTTCTTCCAGTACAGATCCTGAACTAGATACAGGTGCTCACCTCATACTTCCTGGTAAATAGGTGATGGTTAAGAAGATCCTCCGAAAACATTCTTTGGAGACAAGATATGATAGTCCAGGCTCCAGTTCCTGAGAACCATGCACCACCTGCATCAGAATGAAACTATATCTTTTTTCTTATAGCAACTGTACACACAGAGGAGGTGGCTATCAAACAAGTAGATGGTTCAACAATTCTGGTATAATTCATCAAACACACATGTATTACACTCTCCTTCCCGTCATTAGACTGGCAGTGTAACGTGTTCTGGCCGCAAATCGCCTCCGGAACTATATATATTTATGTGACATAGGCGACGATTGTGAGAATCTGTGGGCTGGTATACAGGTGATGACTGGGGGATTTAGGCCACAGAGTGCCCTGAACAAGAAAGACAAATATGAAGAGACATTACTTAGCAGATTGACCTTATTCAAAGGGGAGGCACTGATCTGAATCATTTTGACCCCCATGTGCATATAGATGCCATAGGGGTTCCAAGGGGGGTCCCGGATGAGTTTAAAGCAAGAGACCAAGTAGCTGCAGGTTTTGAGTCTCTGATTCCTATTATCACTATAAAGAAGAATGTAGATTGGATTAATTATATTTACTATAACCAACAAAGGTTCATTAACTATATCAGGGATGCACTCTGGGGTTTAGCTGAACAACTAGAGGCCACTTCACAAATGATTTTCCAAAATCGTATGGCCCTGGACATGATTTTAGCTGAGAAGGGGGTGTATGTAAAATGTTACCTGGGAAAAGTACATATTGTATGTACATTCCAGACAATACAGGCCCAAATGGTAAGGTAACCTTGGCCATTAAGAAATTAGAGGCTCTCTCAAAAGAGTTAAAAAGAAATGTGTGGCTGACAGATCCCTGGGACCAGTATTTTGTGTGGATGAGTAGGTGGCAACGCATTTGTACTCAAATGGGTATAGCAATTTTGTTGCTGCTTGTATTAGTTGCGATAGTGGTTTGCTCTATTCTGCCCTGCATAAAGAAGCTGTTAGGAAAGGCAGCTGAAGAGGTAACCCGTACTTTTTTTGAATTTGGGTGATATTAGAAATCCAATGAAGAAGGGGGGCCATATCCTCCACTGCAGTCCTTAACTGTTAAAAATACATACAACATTCTCAAATGATAAGGGAAAGAATAGTACCTGACTGTTCTCCTGACCATTTCGTTGAGCGAAGACACTGGGCAAGCCCTTTGTCAGGTTTGAAGGATTTCATGGCCGGATTGAATTCGAATGCTAGGGGCATTCGTCTTCAGTTTGAGGCTAGCCAGACAGAGGTGCATTATTTGGACCTAAAAATCCAGATAAAGGATAATGCTTTCTCTACCTCAACCTTCTTTAAGGTGACGGATAGAAATTCCTTCATCCCGAGGAACAGCTGTCACCACAAATCTTGGCTAAAGGGGGTACCTGAAGAGCCAATATTTAAGACTCCTTAGGAATTGTTTGGACCCTAATACCTTCCAGGAACAGTCTCAAGTGTTGACTGATCGTTTTCTCGAAAAGGGTTACAAGAGGAGTTTTCTTGACGAAACCTTGGAGGCTGTTAGTAATATCCCTAGGAGTGACCTCTTTGTGTAATCCCATATCCCCTAATGTTTTAAATCCTCCGGTGGCTACTAGGGTTTTATTTGACCAGCTAACCGGCTAATACAAATGTAGACGGTGTAGGGTGTGTTTATTAAATTCCTGCACCAGTAGAAAAGTTACGGAGTTTACCTCTATAGCCACACAGAAACAACATAAAATAAAACCATTACCTGTGCCTCCAAAGGCGTTGTCTACATGCTGCAGTGCCCCTGTGGCCTGCAGTATGTGGGCCATACCAAACACCCTATTCAGGTTCGTCTCAACGAACATATCACAAATATTATCACAGTTTTCAGAAACCACTCTGTGTCAAAACACTATCTTAGGGTGCATAACAAGGACCCTTCCAATACTCTATTTTTAGGAATAGATAAATTCCAGCCGCATTGGAGGGGGAGTTCCTTGGCGAGAGAGTTATCAAAATTGGAAATGTCCTGGATTCATCGGTTTAAGACCTATACTCCATATGGCCTAAATGTTGACACAGATGTAAATTCATACATAATGCATAGTGTCATTGGTGTTTGATCATCTATGTACACTTGTTGTGACATGCAAGGATGGGCTGTTTTTTTCCAACCCCTTTAATTTTTAATCAATTAATTTAGCAAATTTTGTAATTAGTCTTTTTTTTTTCACGAATATCACATATAAACGGCTGATGAAGTCACTAAGTTTGTTGTGTTTCCCTTTTATGAGAGGGTTAGCTGCAAAATTTTTTTTTTTGCTGGTCTATATATTGTTCTTATTAGGACTAACACTATTTGATATCACATATCAATATCATACATTAATACTATCACTAACATTAATTTAGTGCTTATTTAATTTGCATGTATACACATTTAGATTAAACTATATATATTCATGTAATTGTGTTATGCACATTATCTATACACAGAACTCCTTTTAAGTTCTTGTTAATTCTTTCTTAGGTATTTTGGTGTCACAGCTATAGTTACCCCTCATTAATTACTTGCATTAAAATAAATCCCCCCCTCCCTGTTTGTGTGTTCTTACGTAGAACCATCTGAGGAGTGACTAGTTTACATGTTGGAGGTAATTCCTCTGGACTTCCACTAGATGTCGCCGTCTATATCTGACAGATCTGACTTATCACCCTATCCCCATTGAGAACGTCACCGCATTCCATCTGAAGGAGGAAGGACTCCTATCTGCCGGCCGGCACATATACACACTTTTAAACATAAGATGTTTGTAAGTACATGTCTTATACGTTTTTATTAAAAAATGTTGTACGGTATCACGCTATGGTCCGTTCCTTTATCTATGCACTGAGGATTTGTTCGTTCATCTGACGTGGTGTATTTCGAGATCTGCTCCCTGGATCCCTTCCCCAGTCTGATGCCAATCTGGAGTGGAGCCTGAAAATAGAACCTGTTTACAGGCCTAATGTTTGGGTTGTTCTGGTAAGCGGCTTTTCGTTTGGTGGTGGTGTATTCACACTGAAGTTTTGCTGGCACACGTTGGTGTTGTTATGAACTTTTACTGGACTGGATGTGCTTTGATTCATACCATTATTTAACCATGGCTTTGCACCAGCCTGACATCTGGTTCCCCACTTGGCGCAGTTTATCTATTTATATTGTATTTATATGCTTATCACATTTTTTTCTGCTGCCTTGATCCATATTTTTTTTGATAAGCGCAGTTCTTTTCTTTATAATACTGGGCAAGCCATGTCTGATCTCTATGCGAAATGCAAAAAAGATCCTGATGTCAGGGGGGCCAGGTACAGGCCATACAGCATAGGGACAGTACCGATAGAATAGTAATTTTAAGGGGGGACTGTGATTGAGCTAAATAAAATGTCTAAGTTATCTTTCTCTTTTAACAACTTAAAGGGTCACTAAAGGAATTTTTTTTCCCTTACCTTACTGCAGTACTGGTTTCATGTCCTTATTGTTTGTTTTTGCTTTGAAGTTGCTGTTAACCTGCTCTGTTCTCCACACTTCCTGCTTGTCCGTTTCCTTATAAGCACCATACTGGGAGCTTTCTCACGATGGTTTAAGCTGTCATTACTGTGTGTCTAAAACTTCCCAGAACCAGATTCATTTTAAAAACAAAACACTGCCCTGGATTTGTTTGTTTTTGTTCTGTGTTTCTATTTCTACTTCACAGAAACATGAAGCCAGTTCAAAAGTGAAACAAGCCTGCATGCACATTATATGATTGATTTTTATCTATTTTTAATCATTTTGAAAAGGAATCGGTTAACTTTTATGTCTCTATACCCTGTAAACAGTAATTTCAGCAAAAATTTTTTTTTCCTTTAGTGACCCTTTAAATATTACTTTTCTGTCTTATTTTATTTCTTGTTGCGATATGTATATGTGTGTATATATTAGGGCTGTGAAATATAACTATTAATTAATCGATTAATCTTTATTTTTTTTGATCGAACAAAATTCTTTCGATCGGTACTCAGCCTTCAGGGAGTTCCGTCGGAGATCCGGAGATGTCACGGACACTGACGGGGCTTGCCGTGTTCATCTGAAGGGCTCCTTTGCTGTGCCTTCATATCTGCATGCCGGCGGGACCTTCCTATCTGCCGCACGCAAGAGCTGTTACACTTCCCTCCATCAACCTGGGATTCTACAGCCATCCACTGGGAGTTGTGATAGTTCCCTTCACGGGACATCTACATGCCGACGGACTGATGTTAACCTCTCATCTGGATTCAGCAGTGGCATCATTGTACACAATTTTATACCAGTATCATACTTTGCTACATGGTTTTTATGACTGCTTTTGCTACCGTTTGGTATTACTCGGACCATTTTTACAGTTTATGTAGCTACATCGATTTTATCTCCAGGGCAATATTTTGTTATCTACTTGAAGACTATAAAAGTTTTAATGCTATTCCCATCGAGCGCTGCCTTTGTGTGTTTTTTGTATCCTGCTATCCATTTTTCCAGTGGTTGGTAGCTGCACTGGGAATCGGCCTGCAAGGAGATCAGCTAAAAGTAGTTGGATCTGTATGTGCGTTATAATTAATTGAAATTAGTCGATTAATCGATTAAACAATAAATCGATTAGTCAAACACAAAAATTGTTATCAGTAAGCCCATATATATATATACACACATACACACACACATATATACACACACACACACGTATGTATGTGTATAATATAGAAATATATACACACACATATGTATGTATGTGCATGTTTTCGTATTCATGCAACAAGAGGAAGTAATTTCCTTATTCAAAATGACAAACAGATGTTCTTTTCAACTCACTTCTCCCCCGTCCCACAGAGCAAATGTTTGTTGTTTATATAAGGGGCTGTGACCCTGAATAACGGCCTGTTGGAGTTGATGATGGAAACTGAAGAAGTGTGATCTCTTATACATGCATGTATGCTCACATCATCATGAATTTGGCTCAGCGGCAGAATAGAACATGTATCCTGGAATTGGACCAGGGATAAATCTATTAGTCTCATCCAGCCTGGCCAGGCCTTCCCTACTGCTCTGGTGCCTTAGAACATGGAGTACAGTTTACATATGTATTAGTAAATTATCACAATAAAGACTTTTCTCTGAGTTTCTCTTTTTTTCCCCCACATAACTCTGTAGCTCTTATGAGATACCTAGGCTTGCACATAACCACTCAGTATGTATAGAGTCATTTACGCTGACTTTTATGGTATGTATCTGTCCCATTGTTTGTATACCACATGAATTGTGATAATAATGAATGAGGAGCTCAACCCAAAAATAGGTTAAATGTTTTCTTCCCCATAAGAGAGACCTGCCTTTCATTCCACTATTGCTGTGTGGCTTAGGCAGATCATCGTTTTAAAGTGGAACTTCACTTTTCCAATAAACAGTGTTTTTATTTTAATCCTCATGCTTCTAGCATTAGGAAAATATATGAATTTACTGGTTTAAACTTTTTTTTTTTTTAATTTCTAAGTTATTCTTTTTGGTTTCTTGCCAAGGCAAATGATGTCAAACCACATCCCAGGAGAGGAAAAGATGAGGGTTTTTCTCACCTAACCACACTCTCCTGCATGCATGTTTGAGCTAAGGGCAAGTGCATTCCAGGAAGTAAATGCTACATGAATCATTTGCCCTTACTCAAGATGGCCTGAAACACTGGGGGGGTGTTTTTAGAAAGTGATTTTTTAACAAAATAAAGCACAGAGACATGGATGGATGGGGGATTTTCCTTTGAATATTTAAAAATAATTAACCAGTTCCGGACCAGCCGCCAAAGTTGTACTGCGGCAGGTTGGCTCAGCTGGGTGAAGAGACGTAGTTGTACATCTGGTGCGCGACCCTTAGGCAGCTGCGACGATCGGATTCGCTTTAGAACTGATCAGTCTCCAGGCCAATGATTTCTGGCCTGGAACTGGCAAAATAAATCCTTCCCCTGTCTGTGTATTCGTAAACATAGGCAGGGGAAGTTATGTCTTCTCCCCTCATGGAACTTTTCTGTCCAGAGAGAGGAGAGAAAACATCTCACAGTAAGTTGCACCAACACTACACTGACACAGTACACATAGGCACACTTGTCGCCCCCCGTTAACCCCTTCACCCAGTGCAGTGTTTATTAATTGGTGTTAGGGTACTTAGTAGTAGGCCCAGATAGATCTAGGGACCCCCTAATAAAGGTTTAACCCCTTGATCACCCTGTCACCAGTGATCACTGTATTAGTGTCACAGGTGACGCTGGTTAGTATGTTATTTTTTTAAAGCGTCAGGGCACCCGCCGTATATTACCTAATAAAAGGTTTAACCCCCTGATCACCCAGCAGGTTTTAGCGTCAGTTAGGGTCAACTGGCCTTTAAAGTGATACTAAAGTTTGTTATTTTTAAATAATAAAAATAAATAAAACTAAACATGTTATACTTACCTCTTTACAGTGGTTTTGCACAAAGCAGGCAAGATCCCCCTCGTCAGGTCCCTCGCCAGTGCTCCTGGCTCCTCTTTTCTGCCGAGTGCCCCCACAGCAAGCAGCTTGCTATGGGGCACCCGAGCCACTGTTCTCTGTGTCCATTCAGGCACGGAGCTGTGGTCCGGCCCCACCCCCTCTCTCATTGGCTTACTGACATTGATTGACAGCAGTGGGAACCAATAGCGCCCCACTGCTGTCTCAGCCAATGAGAAGGTTCGGCCGATACTCTCGTGCAGCATCACTGGATTAAGATGGTAAGTATTAAGGGGGGCTGCTGCACACAGGTTTTTTTTATCTTATTGCGTAGAATGCATCAAGATATAAAAATAAAAAATAAATAAAAAAAACTTCTGACCTTAGAAGCACTTTACATTAGGAATGGTTTTAGATTTTTCCTACAAAACTTCCGGGAAAAGTTCAATGCCTACACTACAGAACCAGCTGCACCAAAGACTCTGTTACATAGTAGGTGAGGTTGAAAAAAGACAAGTCCAACCTATGTGTGTGATTATAGGTCAGTATTACCTTGTATATCCATGTATGTTGTGGTCATTCAGGTGCTAATAGTTTCTTGAAACCATCGATGACCAACGCTGTTAGCTTTTTGTATGTTTCAGACAGATAAGAGACCATAGGTGCTCAGCACAGACACATTTATTCAGGTATGCTTTGTACACGCATATTTTGAAGCAAAATAAAACAAATATACAAATACATTAACAAGCGTTGTCAATTGTAACTGGCACTAGTGTTATAAGCGGATCAAACTGGTGAGTAGAATCACGGTATTGGACTGCAGCACAAGGCGAAACTCGTAGAACCACCCAGTAGCACCGTCTTGGCAATACTTATAAGAAACAACACCAGCGCTGTTTCTATACTGACACCGGCTTTGTATTGTCGAAGTGAACTACATTGCACAGATGAACAGTACGGACACTCTGACCACCTCATGGACTGTTAGACTTGTTCTGGTAGATGGAGCAGCTGTGGCGGCCATGTTGTTCCATATACTGTTACAATGAGTGTGCTCAGTCTCTGAACTCTGCTTCAATTTGCAGTTTTCCATGTCACACGTGTCTATACAATTCCTCTAAAGCCTGAGTGAGTCTTTGGTAGGTAAATACATTTTTTTTATTAATTACATACATTTGTTTTCTCTTAATTATCTACCACAGTCTTCGATAGACCTGGGGTGCGTAATCAAATCCCAGGTGGCCATTGAGGACTATAAAAGGAAAAAAAAAAAAATATTAAAATTCCCATACGACCAGGCACTTAACACCCAGTCTTTGCTGAAGGCACCAAAACCATCAACAGAGGGTGGTCTGCTCCCTAACAGAAAGATGACGCTGCCCTTCATTACCTCAGAGTGACTGGTTTCACTAGTGTCACGTGGGCGCCATTTTGTGTTCTAAATCGTTAATCGATGAAAGAGGGAAAAAAAAAAGGAGACATTTTTCATACTTCTAGTCAAAATGTACCAGTCACTGTGCAAAAAAATTAAGAAAATAAATTATAAAAATGGAAAAAAAAACACCTTTGCTAAAAGCATGACTTTAACGTTAATGCAAACGTTCTATCTGCAAAACGTAATTTTCCTCAACCTGTAAAACCTGGAATGAACTTTAACCCAAAACTACTAGTGACCAATTCTAACCCTGTTTATTGAAACTTGAACAGCAAAATCCTTTCACAACAATGCAGTTAAAATGTCTCCTCCGCATTGAACATAACCTTGCCGACTGTTGGCCGACAAAAGTCTGCAGACGCTCGTAGCAAAACACTGAAAGTCGGGAAAACCATCACCTTCCTCAGGAATGGCGGCTTTTAGCCACAAACGTGCCATTTTCTGTCTGGATTTGACAAATAAACATTAAAGCGGGAAGGTTTTCTATCCTCTTTATTAATGTGCGTTTTCCCCGAGCGGTTACCTGGCTTTTTAGCAAAGCTTTCCATGTGAGCAGAACTGGTTAGTGGTAGACTAGAGCTGCAGCAATAGAAGGCCTATATGTCAGTCTGGATTGCACAGTTTCCTTCTGTATTTGGATCACTTTCTCTGTCCGTCTCTCGTTCCTCCCCCAAGGAGTTTGGTATGCTCTGGCTGACCCCTTCCTCTGCTATATAACTCAGCTGTGGGACGTCTGTGCACGGTACAGGGATGGTAATGAAAACACCACTTGGCTGGGGGGAATTCTCTAGCCGGTCATTTTCCACTTCAGGGAGCGGGCTGACAGTCACAAAGCGAGTGTGGTACTCGTTGGAACCGTGGCTGCAAGAGGTTTTCATGCTCTCCATGTCGGAGCAGCTGAACTCTGAGAAATGGCTGGAGTGAGAGTCAGCCACAGACGGTAAGCTGTCACTGAGAGAAGGAGAGTCACATTCACTGGAATGGGTGCTTTGCTGCTCCAGGAGTTGGGCGTCCATGTCCTCCCTTGTCTCATTTATTTTGGTACTGCTCTTCTTTCTCAGCTTGCCTTTGCATTTTTTGCTGGCTGTTGCATCTTTGGACCACTTGGTGGCGCTGCATTTGCCCTCAGCTTGGCAGGCTGCAGATCCGCTCACGTTACTGCGACTGGGAGCACTGCCGTCATCGACACTGCTGCTGCCACTGTTGTGCCTGAATTTGGCTGGTTTAGACTCGATGTCCACTTGTACTTCCATGCTGTTACCTTCCCTGAAACACATTAACAGTTTATGTCAAACAGCAGGCTTAAAAAATAAGTATGGTCAATATTCAAATTTTTCTACAATCTTTCAAAAACTAGAAAATAAAGTATCTGTCTGGACTTTACTGCTCTCTGTATTCTCACTGGGCAGATCCAATTCCATTATTTCATCTGAGCATCACTGTCACCAGAACAGGAAATCCTCCAAAGAGGACCCTTTGTATCATGACAAGAGGTGCCATTTTTCATAATTTCGATAAGATTTTCAATTAATTCCTGTTGGGTCCTTAGACAGGAAATTAGAAAATCTCCCTGATGGGGACACAGAGAGCAGAGAAACCTTCCAAACCCTATCCAAAAAAAGTTGGGCTTTACAATATGAGACGGTCAACAAATTCTCCCAAACCAGTTGGGTCACTCGGTGCACACAGTTAAACTGTGTTGATCTCACCATGATGTATTTTTTAGTTACCTGCTCTTAAACTGAGGAATAGCAACAAGACCCCATTCACACCGCTCAATTATTTTGCGCAATTTAATGTGTCGTGTATATGGCAGTTGATTGACTTGAATGGACTGCCCTATACACAAACACACCAAAGAAGGTCATGTACCAAATTCTGGCACCGAGCCAGAGGAGTTTTAACGACACGCTGCAAAATCACATTGCATTTGGGGTGCCATCAAGAGATGGTGCCCATTTTGAACACATGTTGGTTGAACATATTGCTCTTAGAGTCGCTTTCCAGTCTGTGGACTGCTCACTCCACTCTTTTCTGTTGCAAGCCTTTGTAATATACACAAAGTTAAGACTAACTATATTATCCTAGGTACAGTGTGGGAAAAAAAAATTTGACCCCCTGCTGATTTTGTACGATCAGTCAATTTTAATTGTAGGTTTATTTTAACAAACCTGAGAGAAAACAAAAATATCCAGAAAAACGCATTTCAAAAAGTTATAAATTGATTTGCATTTTAATGAGTGAAATAAAGTATTTGATCCCCTATCAAATCGGCAAGATTTCTGGCTCCCAGGTGCCTCCTATACAGGCAATGAGCCGAGATTAGGAGCACACTCTCAGGCCGGGTTCACACTGGTCCGACAAACGCTCCGACATTGGAAGCTCATGTCGCGTGAAAATCAATGTTTGCCTATGGGAGCCGTCTTAACTGGTCTGACACAAGTCGGTCCGACTTTGAAAATGCTCCCTGTACTACTTTGGTCTGAATTTGATCCTACTACAGCCCAATGAATATCATTAAAGTCGGATCAAAGTAGGATCCTTGTCCTTACCATCTGACTTTTGACATCCAACATGGCGATCACAGCAGCAGTAAAAAGGAATTTATCTCACACTGGGATTGTTCTAATTGGTCAAAGGACAAGTCGGATCAAAGTAGTATCCTGTTCATTCAAGTCGGATGGATGTATGACCGATGTAGGACTGATGTCGAAGAGCAAAGTAGGATGAAAGTTGTATGAGGCCAGGTTTACACTGGTGCGACACGACACTAGTACTACTTTGGATCCAACTTTGCCCTGCGACTTAAAGCCAACAAACGTCCGACTTTCAATGAACAGGGGTCAGACTTGGATCCCTGCCAATACCAGGCACTGTGTTTGATATGAATCTTGAGGGGGAACTCAACGCCAAATTTTAAATAAAGAAACCAAATAGGTTTCCCCCTCCAAAAGCATACCAGGCCCTTGGGTCTGGTACGTATTTAAAGGGGAACCCCTATGCCAAAAAAACTGCATGGGGGTCCCCCCAAAATCCACACCAGAGCCTTATCCGAGCAAGCAGCCTGGCTGGTCAGGAAAGGGGATGGGGACGAGCGAGCGCACCCCCCCCCTCTGAACCGTACCAGGCAGCATGCCTTTAACATGGGGGGTGAGTGCTTTGGGGCGGGGGAGGGGGGGGCGCTTGGGTTTTTTTTCGGCGTAGGGGTTCCCCTTTAAATTCATACCAGACCCAAGGACCTATGCTCTTGGAGGGGGACCCCATGCCGGTTTTTTATTTAAAATTTGGCGTGGATTTCCAGGGTCTTAGGCTGGATTCACACTGGTCCGGCAAACGCTCCGACATTAGGAGCTCATGTCGCATGATGTATGAAAATCAATGTTTTCCTATGAGAGCCGCCTTAACTGGTCTGACACAAGTCGGTCCGACTTTGAAAAAAGCACTACTTTGGTCCGACTTTGATCCTACTTCAGCCCATTGAATATCATTGAAGTCGGATCAAAGTAGGATCCTTGTCCTAACCATCCGACTTGTGGCATCCGACATTGTGATTACAGCATCAGTAAAAGGAATTTGTTTTGATTGGTCAAAGAACAAGTCAGACTATCACAAAGTTGGATCAAAGTAGTATCCTGTTCATAAAAGTAGGATGTATGTCAGACCAATATAGTACCAATGTAGGACTGATGTTGTAGAGCAAAGTAGGAAGAAAGTTGTATGCCTGTTCTGTCCTACCAGGCCTTAAAGGGATTGCTTCTAATCTCAGCTTGTTACCTGTATAAAGACATCTGTCCACAGAAGCAATCAGATTCCAATCTCTTCACCATGACCAAGACCAAAGACCTGTCCAAGGATGTCAGGGACAATATTGTAGGCCTACACAAGGCTGGAATTAGCTACAAGACCATCGCCAAGCAGCGTGGTGTCAGGGCGACAACAGTTGGTGCAATTATTTGCAAATGGAAGAAACACAAAATAACTGTCAATCTCCCTCGGTCTGGGGCTCCATGCAAGATCTCACCTTGTGAAGTTTCAATGACCATGAGAACAGTGAGGAATCAGCCCAGAACTAGGAGAATCGTGTCAATGATCTCAGGACAGTTGGGACCATAGTCACAAAGAATACAATTGGTAACACTACGCCATGAAGGACTGAAATCCTGCAGCACCCGCAATGTCCCCCTTGCTCAGGAAAGCACACGTACGGGCCCATCTGAATTTTACTCTTGAACATCTGAATGATTCAGAGAACTGGGTGAAAGTGTTGTGGTCAGATATGAAACAAAATCGAGCTCTTTGGCATCAAAAGACCAATATGATGAACTAGGAAAATGCCTCACACTGATAGACAATTGGATGACGGAAAGCTCCCTCAAACTCAATGGATCCAAAACAGAACTACTCATCCTGCACGCAAATCGGAAATTAAACTCTAGGACCACATGGACACCACCCACCATCCTCGGACAAACCATTGCGCCAAGCAAAAAAGTCAAAAGCCTTGGAGTCATCTTTGACTCAGACATGACGATGGATGCACAAATAGGATCAGTCGTCAGCGGCTTCCATCATCTGCTCCGCATGCTACGTAGACTTATCCCCTTCATCCCGGAAGAAGACACAGCAGTAGTGGTAGGAACAATCATCAACTCACAACTTGATTACGCAAACTCTCTCTACCTGGGACTACCGAAATACCAGATCTCACGTCTACAAGTTGTCCAGAACACGGCAGCCAGACTGTTACAGGTAGAAAACCATGGGAACCAATCTCCCCAGCCTTGAGGTCCCTCCACTGGCTCCCCGTACAGGACCGGGTGACTTTCAAGACCCTCTGCCTCACTCACAAATGTACACAAGGAAAGGCTCCTCAATACTCAAGCGAGAAAATAAAACCTTACGTCCCCAACCGCGTGCTCCGGTCAACCAATCAAAACCTTCAAATCCCCAAATCACGCTAAAAATCTAAGGGAGAACATAGATTTGCAGTCCAAGGACCCCGGCTCTGGAATGCTCTACCTACGACCCTCCGCTTGGAAGAAAACGATCTGGCTTTCAGGATCTTCTGAAGGATCAGGACGACACAGGATGCAAAGCGCCTTGAGGCGATTAAGTTCGTAATCGTTGCGCTATACAAGTTACTCACTCACTCAACTCACCGTATTTGGAGAAGGCAGAATGCTGCCTATGACCCCAAGAACACCGTCAAACATGGAGGTGGAAACATTATGCCTTGGGGGTTGTTTTTGTGCTAAGGAGACAGGACAACTTCACTGCATCAAAGAATGATGATGTGGCCATTTACCGTCAAATCCTCCTATTCTCAGCCAGGGCATTAAAAATGGGTCATGGATGGGTATTCCAGCATGACAATGACCCAAAACACACAGCCAAGGCAACAAAGAAGTGGCTCAAGAAAAGGCACATTAAGGTCGTGGAGTGGTCTAGCCAGTCTCCTGACTGTCATTCCATAGAAAATATGTGGAGGGGAGCTGAAGGTTCGATTTACGAAACGTCAGCCTCTAAGTCTTAATGACTTGAAGAGGATCTGCAAAGAGGAGTTGGATACAATCCCTTCTGAGATGTGTGCAAACTACAGTAACTACAGTAACTACAAGAAACCTATGACCCTTGATTGCCAACAAGGGTTTTGCCACCAAGTACCAAGTCATGTTTTGCGAAGGGGTCAAATACTTATTTCACTCATTAAAATGCAAATTTATAACTTTTTTTAAATGCATTTTTCTGGATATTTTTGTTGTTATTCTCTCGCTGTTAAAATAAACCTTCCATTAAAATGATAGACTGATAATTTATTTGTCAGTGGGAAAACGTACAAAATCAGCAGGGGATGAAATGCTTTTTTCCCCTCAGTGTGTGAGTGTGAGTGTGTGTGTAAAATTTCTTCTTGATGTGGAGCATCTGGTTTCTCCCCACGGGCCTTGCAGACTTTAGCACCAGCCATTTATTTATGAGCTTATTTAAAGCACTTTCATATTGAGATCCGAGGTCCTGATGAAGCAAGATTTCCTGCAAAACACGTCAACCTTTACAAGTTGATCTGAAGACAATATGAATTTTGGATTGAACAACTTGTACACGTGGTTTTAAATCTTAATGTTTATGTTTGTAATATGTTAAATAAAGTGCTCATTTTTTATATTTCTATTGTCTGTCTATATCATACTTATGGATTTATACACAAAGTCCATTGTTTGTGTGTGTGAAAATATACATATACACACACACACACACAGTGGTAAACGAGCGTTTTGAAAGACGTGCAACTTTTTTTTTTTTAATCCTGACTGGGTTTGCGAGTGTCATCTCACAAAACTAGCATAATTCGAGCTAATGAGGGGTGCAGTACCGCATTTGGCCAGAGGTGCCGGTGACACTCGGAAATACTCGGTTCCTGAGTGTTTCTGACCCTTTCCGATGGTTTCCGAGTTCAGCCGAGCTGTCCCCGAGTATTTCAAAGGCCCTGTTTAGCAACATGTGGTAAAATTGCACCATGTTTGATAGATACAAGCGATAACGGCATCTAAAGCATGTCTTGCCGCGCTTTCTGAACACATAGGCAGGAACACGCAATTCTGCCTGCATTTTCAGATGAGGCAACTCTGAACAATATAGCCATTTACAAAATGTCTCCCTTCATTGTGTACCATATTGGTGTCTGTCACATCAGTTGTGTGTAAAGTGTCATAAGAATACTATTAGCACTTTCAATAGAACCACCATCTATAAAAAAAACAAAGTACCTGTCCAGCGGGATGTAGGAATTCAGAATGGATCCAGCCATGGCTTTGGTGCTTGCATTGTCACTGACTGTTCCTAAACTCACAGTGCCGGATTCTCCGCTCAGACTGTATCTCTCCTTCTGAATGTCGGCCTGGACTTCCAGCCTGCAGAGAGGGAGACAAACATTAGACTGTGTGTGCAATGCCTCCAGCCCCTGAATTAACTGGTCAATGTACAGAGAATTACAAAATAACTGGCAGTTATGGGAAACAACCTCACAATTCCCTTTTTCAGTATAGACAATAAGCCAATACGGGCTAAATGTAGTCTAAGTGATGGGGTAGATATGTATTAAAAATACAATACAAATAATTTCCCAGCACATTCTCCAGCTGGTCAGGTTTTGGGGTTCATTCAGGCTTTAGGACTCGCGTTTACAATATAATGCACAGGGTCCTAGCTCTTGGGCAGGAAATTCAGTATTAAAGGTTATAACCACTGACAGGTTCATTGTAATCTGGTCTGCATCACATGCCCCAAGCATGCCAGGACAGCAGGAATCCTGATAAGGTCTCTTACTTGTAAACGACATATTCAGAAACCTCAGATATGTATGCAATGTTAAAAAACAACAAAGGAAAAATTCCCTGCTCACTTACCATCCAGCCTGCAACAAACCAAATTACGCTAATGCCGCATACACACAATCAGTTTTCTCATCAGGAAAACTGTCCGTGTGTAGGCTCTCCAGCAGTTTTCCCGATGAGAAAACCGCCGAGAGTCACGACAGGGAAAATTTAGAACACGTTTTAAATTTTCTCGCTGCGAATCGCTGCATTTTTTTTCCTCTGCAGTTTTCCCATAGGGAAACACTGCTAGGGAGCCTACACACGGCTGGTTTTCTCAACCAAGAGAAAAACTGTTGGGAAAACAGACTGTGTGTACACAGGGAAAAGGGACCAAGCCGGGCCTCTGTTTTCCCGTTGGGTTTCTCGGTGGTGTTTTCACCACCGAGAAACCCAATCGTGTGTAAACTGCATTAGAGTCTTGTTATAAATGTGCTCCCATTCCAATGGAGCATCCACTTAACCCTTTCATTTCACCAAGTTAAGTGTATGCTCTGTTAGAATGATGGGTGTGGCAGGCTGTGGTGGGCTTCTACCTAGACATGTAACAGTTATTATAGAGCAGGGGTCTCCAAACTTTCTATACAAAGGGCCAATTTACTGTCCAGACTTTAGGGGGGCCAAACTGTGGCCATCTGGAGTAGAAAAATGTTCTATCAGTTGGAGTAAACAATGCCCCATCTTTGATGTCAGTGAGAGGAATTGTCCCCATCATTTCTGCCATTGAAAGAAATGTCCCATCGATGGTGTCTTTGGTAGGAATCATGCCCCATCGATGGTGTCTTTGGTAGGCATCATGCCCCATCGATGGTGTCTTTGGTAGGCATCATGCCCCATCTATAGTGTCTTTGGTAGGCATCATGCCCCATCGATAGTGTCTTTGGTAGGCATCATGCCCCAACGATAGTGTCTTTGGTAGGCATCATGCCCCAACGATAGTGTCTTTGGTAGGCATCATGCCCCAACGATAGTGTCTTTGGTAGGCATCATGCCCCAACGATAGTGTCTTTGGTAGGCATCATGCCCCATCAATAGTGTCTTGGGGCCCTAGTGTTAATGTCATTAGGAGGAATTGTGCCCCATTGATGGTGTCTTTGGTAGGCATCATGCCCCATCGATGGTGTCTTTGGTAGGCATCATGTCCCATCGATGGTGTCTTTGGTAGGCATCATGTCCCATCGATGGTGTCTTTGGTAGGCATCATGCCCCATCGATGGTGTCTTTGGTAGGCATCATGCCCCATCGATGGTGTCTTTGGTAGGCATCATGCCCCATCGATAGTGTCTTTGGTAGGCATCATGCCCCATCGATAGTGTCTTTGGTAGGCATCATGCCCCATCGATAGTGTCTTTGGTAGGCATCATGCCCCATCGATAGTGTCTTTGGTAGGCAACATGCCCCATCAATAGTGTCTTGGGGCCCTAGTGTTAATGTCATTAGGAGGAATTGTGCCCCATCTTTGGTGTCATTCATAGGAATGGTCCACCGCCATTGATCTCACTGGGCCCCATTGTTGGTATCATTGAAAGGAACTATGCCCCTTTGTTGGTGTCAGTGAAGGAAATAGTGCCCCAGGGGCTATATAAAAGCAAGCAAAGGGCCACATCCGGCCCCCGGGCCGCAGTTTGGAGACCTCCGTTATAGAGGGTCTTGATACTATCGCTGTGGCTCTGAGGAAGAGGGTCGGCCCTCGTAACGCGTAAACCATGATTGATGCCGTCTGGTTTCCCCAATCATCTGGTCCAGGTCTCAGGTATTTGAAGAAATCATTTGCTACTGTCGGAAGGTTGTTAAGCCATATTTTAAGCTGGTTTGTGAGTAATTATTTTATCTGTACATTTTATGAATGAAACCTTGCCATTGGTAATGCACAAGGTCGGGGTGCCCCCTTTTTCTTCTTTTTGTTTAAAAAAAAGTTATAACCTGCTTTTAAAACAGTCCAAATTTAAACCCAAACAGACAAAAAGACTATAAGTCTCTATGAATGTCTAACATCTTTACCAAAGTCGTCACACCCCCCCCCCCCCCCCCCCTCAGTGTAGCACACGGTATTAATGGCTTGTCAGTTAGGAGCCAAGAACATTGCGTCCAGCAAATTTGCAGTAACCAAATTTCAGCTTTTAGAACCTTAGAGTTATCAGAAAAGGAAAGCCGATTGGCTGCTCTGGGTGACGGCACTTTGTACACTTTTGTTTATTAAAATGCACATTGTCAATTACTGAACCTCTAGAGCAGGGGTCTCCAAACTTTTCAAACATAGGGCCGCTTTATTGCCCTTCAGACTTTAGGAGGGCCGGATTGGGGCCAGCAAGGGAAGAAAATGTCATGGCCCCAGGATCAGTGAACAAATATGGCCTCAGGATTGGTGGTCAATAGGAAGAGGAGTATTCCCCCTATTAGTAGGAGGAATAGTATCCCATCATTGTATCAGTGGATAATATAGTGCCACATTGTTGGTGTCAGTGGGAGGAATAGTGCCTCATGTCAGTGGGAGGAATAGTGCCCCAAGGGCCGGATAAAAGCTAGCAAAGGGCCACATCTGGCCCTCGGGCCGCAGTTTGGAGACCCCTGCTCTAGAGCATGGGTCTTCAAACTGCGGCCCTCCAGTTGTTCAGGAACTACAATTCCCATAATGCCTAGTTATATCTGTGAATGTCAGTTCTACAATGCCTCATGGGATGTGTAGTTCCGCAAACAGCTGGAGGGCCGTAGTTTGAGGATCCATGCTCTAGAGAGACTCCACTCCAGCTACTTGGACACTGAAGAACATCCAAAATGACACTGCGCTCGTTATACATGTCCCGCGCCAAAAGATTTGGGGGAGGGCCTCATGCCATTAAAGTGTTAATAAACCCAATATCCCAAAAAATATATTCGATACCGTCTGTAGTCCTCTTTGTCCCTTCTAAGGGCAACTTGGGAAGCACATCATGAAAACTGTATTTAAAACCGGCTCTGCTCCTTCCTTAGTGAGGGCGGCTACATCTTTTCTCTACAAGGTTCCACAACCACATTCCTCAGTAAGCTCCCATATGTACCGATTATACATGCCGACACAGCCCGTCTCGGCATGTAAAAGCACAAATTAAAATAGACATGCGTGCGCATTCATTTCAGCAGGTCCATTAGCTAATGGAACTTGTGGCTCTAGGAGGGCAGTGCACATGGCCCCAGTATATAAGCACTGCTCATACCCATCAAAGCGGAAGTGAAGGGAAAGCAGCCTACTTGTGGGGGGGGGGGGGGTGCACAGACAGATTTATGAGCCCAAAAACCCCTACAATGTATTGTCAAAAGTATTGCGACGCCTGCCTTTACAAGCAATTTAATAGCGTTCAATATTAAGCTGGCCCACCTTTTGTAGCTATAACAAAGGCTGTCCACAAGGTTTAGGAGTGTGTCTTCGGGAATATTTGACTATTCTTCCAGAAGCGCATTTGTCAGACACTGATGTTGGAGAGAAGGCCTGGCTCGCAGCCTCCGCTCTAATTCATCTCAAAGATGTTCCATCGGTTTGAGGTCAGGACCTTGTGCAAGAAGTTCCTTCACCCCCAAACTCGCTCATCCATGTCTTTATAGACCTTGCTTTTTTTTTTTTTTTTAAAGCACATTGTCGGCATCTAAAGAAAACACATTTCATTTAATCAACCTACTAATGATTGAATGAACCTGGCTTTACTTATTAAACCCGTTCCTGAAAGCACAAGTGGCAGCACATTATTAAAGGCCAAGATCACCTCAGCTTCCACTGCTCGTTTCCCTTGATCCTCCTCCTTAGGACACCCACTGTCACAATTTAACTGAAATTCACCCACCCATTTGAGAATGCTTGTAACCCAAAAGCACCCATATAAAAGTGAGTTTTCCCATAGAATCAATGGAAAAGATAACTTGTTATGCATTGACTTCTATTGCATGCAATACTGCATGTGGCCAGAGGTGGGTGCCAGAGACTCAGACTTGTACCTTGAATTGCAAGCAATGCCGTTTGTGAATGTTTAGAAATACGCACCATTTAAAAATTCTGACTTAATTTACGAGCATTGTCTGATAAGATTCAAGCCTTGGGTGTGCAGTACTGCATTTGGCCAGAGGTGATGAGACAATACATTCCCAAGTCTCTCCAGCGCTCCCCCACACCTCTGGCCACATGCAGTACTGCATACAATAGTAGTCTGTGGAATGAATTATCTGAGTTTCCATTGATTCCCATGGGAAACTCGCTTGCTATATGAGTGCTTAGGAGATTTACAAGAGACAGGTGCCGATGCCTACAGCACATGCTCTGTAGTGTTAGAAACAATTGTTCCGTTCTAAAGGTCATGCCACAACTGTGGCCAGTCAGTGTTGGAGTTCACAGCCCTGGAAGGAAGTGGGGCTGAAGATGGACCCTCGGCTAGTGGGGACATTGCAGGCTTCAGTTTCAGGTAAGTGACACATGGCCTACCATGCGATTAATAGCCCATTATGCTTTACAGGGAAATAAAGTAAAACCCATCAGGGTTTACTTCTTCTTTAATGTTCTGTTTGACCAATACCATTGTGACCTGCCTCTACAAAGGGAGAGGCCAAGATATGATTCATACATGGTTCAAATCTTGGCTAGTTCAGCTGCTGAACATGTCACACCACCGATTGAAGCAGTATGGCACATGTTGCCAACCCTTCACCCAAAAGCAGTGCGTTTATCTCCTCTTCCTCGACAACTCAGAGTGTCACTAAACAGACACAACAAGTGCTTTTTAGAAGAGGTTTATAGACCTTGCTTTGTGTATTGGTGTGCAGTCATGTTGAAACAGGAAGGGTCCATCCTCAAACTGTTCCCACAAAGTTGGGAGCATGAAATTGTTCAAAATGTCTTGGTATGCCGACGCCTTATAATAAAAGGAACTAAGGGGCCAAGCCCAACCCCTAATAAACCCCCCCACCCACCATAATCCTCCCTCCACCAAATGATTTGGACCAGTGCACAAAGCAAGGTCCATAATGACATAGATGAGGGAGTTTGGGGTGGAGGAACTTGACTGGTCTGACCTCAACCCGACAGAACATCTTTGGGATAAATTAGAGCGGAGACTGCGAGCCAGGCCTTCCCGTCCACATCAGTGCTTAACCTCACAAATGCGCTTCTGGAAGAATGGTCAAACATTCTCACTACTGAATCTTGTGGACAGCCCTCCCAGAAGACTTGAAGCCGTTAAAGCTGCAAAGGATGGGCCAACTCTATTAAACTTTACAGACTAAGATGCCATTAACGGCCATGTGTGTAAAGGCAGGCGTCCCAATACTTTTGACAATATAGTGTATGTAAAATTAATTAAGTGATTTATAGTTTGTTTGACGAATTAAGATATTTTTAGAATGAGAGTTTATAGACACTAACTTGGCAGAGCCTCATGAAGTCTTTAGTCTGGTCATTATCTGTGGATCTCCTACATTACGGGAACATAGAAGTCTGACTGCAGTATAATTCGTGCATCCGTCACTTCTACAAGAACAAAACATTTTCCTGTTTATCTGAACACTCACTTCTCACATTTAATGTAGAACTTCAGTCAGACCATTTAGTGATTCTGCTAGAACACTTAGTGCTGGCCCATTTGGCAGGTATCTCTATGTAAAAGATTAAAAACAAGTGCCTATTACTGTTTAAATTCCAGTAATACACCGTCTCACCCTGCTCTGCACATGCTCGGCTGCTCTCCATTTTTCAGTACTGCCTCAGACGTAGCAGCCGATCTGCTGACAGCCTAAGATTTACTGCTGTTGTGGGGCTCTGGGCTTCAGCAAAATGGCAGCTTCCAGCAAGAAGCAGCAGGAGCAATGCTGGAGGCAACATATAGAACACACTACTTTTGGTAGCAGAATTATTAATGTGGAATGTATGTTCCTTGCTAAAGAACTTTATTTTTTATCATGTTATTACTAGTAAATTTCAGCTTTAAGTCCGGATCGAAATTCCTCCAGTTCAGCAGGGACCGTCTGAATTTCGATCCATGTATGGGCATGGTGACTGTACACAAGTCCATCTATCAATCGACTTGTGTACAACCAGCCTGTTGGGTTTTTCCTGAATGAATAGTGCTGCTGGCTATAGCTGGCATCAATAATCTAGGGCCGAAACAACTAATCTATTAATCGGCCAGTTGATTAGTTGGCCTGCATATAGAATGCATTATTTGTTTACATATCAGGAAATACAGTGCAGCACACACAGCTCAGTACACCATCCATACATGTCACTAAGTGCCTGAAAATTTGGGAATGTGAAAGTGTGAGGAGCAATGCCTCATGGGACATGTAGTCCTGGAAGTGAGTGGTTTTAAAGGCAGAAGTTTTTTTTACCTTGCTATAGCAGGAGCTCTAGACTACACTTTTCAGCTTGCTATTGAGGCACTCTGAAGGCAGGAGGAGCTAGAAGCATCGGTGAGGGACCCCAGAAGTGAAGGATCTGGGCTGCTCTGTGCAAAACCATTACACAGAGCAGGTAAGTATAACAAGTTTGTTTAAAAAAAAAAAAACACTTTAAAGACTCTGTGCAGGGAAGATCAGCATCTGAACCCAAGGAAAGTGGAGGCAATAGAAGGCATTACAAATACTGCAGTTGGTTATTTATATTTACCACTGCATATGGATATTTAGGAATAAATTGCTTTTTTTATTTTTTATTTACATATCAACTAAATTGTACACCACACTTTAAGATTATCCAATTAGTCGATTAATCGAAACAATAAATTGGCCAACTAATCGATTATGAAAATAGTCGTTGGTTGCAGCCCTACATTAATCATTGTGTTCTGCTGGCAGGGAAGGCTCCCCACCAGCAGAACACCATAGCTCTGCGGGGGGATTCCCCCTTCAACACTGACTGTGGTGATGGAAAATTAAGCAATTGCATTTCCTTCTACTTGTGGTGGAAGGAAAGAAAATTGCTTAATCTATGGCCTGCGTTAGGCCGGTCATACACTGAGGGAATTTCTTTCCTGCAATCACGGGTTGCAGACATTGATGTGAGAATCTCTCCTGCCAAGCCGTTGTCTGCACTGAGCGGAGCAGCCACTAGAGACAATAGCAGGCAAAACCTGGCATGCTGGTTGTACCCAAGTTAATCGGTCAACTTGGTACATTCAGCCTGTCCATACACAGTTTGAATCTCGGGCGGTTCATGCTGAATTGGCCAAGATTCGAACCATGTATGGTCGGTCTTACTCTACAACAAATTTTCATCAGAGATCTCCAGTCAGTTCAATGAGAATGACAGCTAATAGCATGTTATCTTCATGTACCAGAATGAATACTTTGTACTTGTGATGTTAAACTGTAAGGTGATATCAGATGGAATGCAAAGCAGGAAATTATTTGTTGTCAGGAGCGTTCAAACAAACCTCACCTATAACAACAGCAGGAGATGCAAGTCCAAGGCTACAAAAGTCACTCATACAAGTAACAGCAACCCTGATTTGTTGCTGGTGAGTGAGATAACATTATGATCATTGGGTCATTCCTTTGGCTAAACTGTAAAGCCTCGTACCTTTGGATTTTCCGGACAAAGCGTAGGACTTTTGTCCGAAGGGCGTTGGCCGTGAACTTGTATTGCATACAAACGGCAAAGAATTATCGGCCAACAAACACAAAACGTGTTTTTTCAGCTCCACTCTTTGAGCAACTTCTGCCAATGTTGTCTTATGGTTAGCATTGCTTCTGAACATGCGTGTTTGTACTTTGTTTTTTTGAAGGACTTATGTACACATGCTCTGAAAAGCCGACAACAATTGTCTGATGGAGCATACAAACGGACGGATTATCCGACAACATCCTGCCATCACACAATTCCCATCGGAAAGTCTGATCGTGTGTACGGGTCTTTAGTAAAGAGTACAGAAGCCTCGCTTCCTACCCACCATCGGGGAGGGAAATGTAAACATCGGGAGACGGGCTGAGGCAGTAATAGGGGGAATTCAAGGTTCATTACGCCTATGTATGGTCCTTTTTTTTTTTCCTTCTCCTTCTAGGCTTATCTTTATTTTCCTTAAATGGCACATTGTGACAATATTTGTACATAAAAAGAAAAAAATTGGGTATATTGGATGAAATGAGACTGAAGAACGATTTTTTACTGTTTATTTTGCTTATTTTTATAGATGCAAGTCGTCTTTGAGGCAACATTTCTTTGTACCAAATCCACAGAGGATGTTTTTCTCCAGTGTTACTGTCGTGGAGTTAATTTAAAGAAGCACATGGATTATTTATTCAGTTGGATATCTCACACATTCTTTATGGACATCTGTTGTGTCTTGTAGAGTTTTATTCATTTATTTAGGATTTGTAGCCTCTTTATATATTAAAGATAAAGGCGCCCAATAAATCTTTAGCTAACACACTATAGAAAACTCAACGAATATCTAATAACAGAAGCAAAACGCTTTATATTTTTCTTAGTTGTCCACAAGCAGCAGGTGTGAGGAAGATGAACTGTACTTTACCGATTAAAACAATTGACCATGGCGCTTCCTGAAAGGCTGCCGGTGATGCTGGCACCGGCCAATGCCATGGTACTGGCGGTTTCGCTCAGGTTGTCCCGGATGGCACCGATCCTATCCATGTGACTTCCGCTGGCGCTCAAGCTGCCGGTCATTCCTCCTACGCTTCCTTCCCCAATACTGGGATTGTGACGAGTCTCGGCTACAGATGTGGCATCTAAACAAAAAACAGACACAGTGTTACAGAAAAGCATAGAACAGCTTAACGCTTATAGCGTGGGTCAGTATTATATGCAACCCGTTGTCAGTTATGTTCATCGATTTCCACATAACTGCCATATATGTATATTATTGCCATGTACACTGTTCTGATGACATTCATTTTATCATCATAGATCCAACTTTCAGCTTTAAAAATATTAAGCCCGGTGCCCTGCCGAAAAAGGTCACCCGGCGGATAATAACCCCCCTTGTACTGCGCAGGCACAGCTCAGTACGAACCACAATGGAGCCGCCAAAAATAGCGGGGCGCGTTTAAACAAATAAAGGGTGGGTTTTTCAATGTTTAAAATTTGGAGTCTTCTGTAGCCATCCGCCCCTTATACAATATAACCGCAATACACCCGCCCCTTGCAGTGTAGCATGAGCATCGGGCACGTGCGTCAGAGCCTGGCACAATGTTGTGGTCATTGCGCAGCCACCGTGTACAGCTCAATCACAGGTGTTAATCTTTGGCTATTTTCAGCGGCTCCGTTGTGGCTCGTACTGCGCAAGCGCTGCACCTGTGCAGCACAGGGGGGGTCATTATCCGCCAGAGGGACCTTCCAGGGCAGAACACCGGTTCAGTCCCTCAAGATGTAAACCATGTGTGTTTTTTGAAACGCGTTGGGTGGTCTTTCACTTTGACAGCTTCTATGGTTCCAAGTTGGTCTTTTTATAACTTTTTTTTTTTTTCAATTATGTGTTTGGTTTTTATCAATTTTGTCTGTATTACATGTTTCACTATGTATTGGCTGTTTATTCATGTTAATAAAATTGTTAACAACTTTTTATACATATATCTGTTTGTGATCCATTTAAAATCCCATTTTCTGAGGAAAGTTGTTATTACTATATGTATATGGGATCAGCTGACAGTTTAGTCGAGTAACTCTGGCAAAATCCTCTTTCACTACTCTGTGTGCAGCACCACTTTCAACCACAAGGTGGGGGGGAGAGTTTTTGCACTGAGTGCAGTGTCCAGGGAGTTAGCGGGGAAATGATCACCGCACACATTTTTCTGAGATGGAATGAAGGAAATACCGCCTGGCTTACACCAACGCGAAACTGACCACAGGACACATTGTGGAGTTTCCCTACCAGCAAAGTAAACAGCCTGAGTGGAAAGAACACAGCTCAGGTTCATGAACAGTCCTGCTTTTTTCCCCAAATGTTAGATATTGACATTTTTATCAGTTTTTTTTTTCTTTTATGTGCAAAATGCTTGTTTGCTTAGTAAAAATAAATAAACGGTATTACTTGTGCTCAGCAGTCCTATGGCTTGGGACAGAAGACTGGGGTGTGACTGCCAGGAAACATTCAAGTTGTACAATTTATAATGAAGGGGCATCTTCATCAATAAGCTATCTGGCTGCCCTCATAGTTAGTATATAGGGTGTGCACTGTGAGGATTACATTACATTACAGGGTACAAATGATGCCCTTTATAGGTCCATTCATATCTCTATGATATATAGTATTTCCGGGAAAGCAGGTCTGTTTATATTTTTCTCCACCTTTACAGGCAGATCAAGCTGATCAGTGACAGTTACATGGGTTGGAATAAACTATTATGCTGACAGGGGTACTTTGAGTATTTTACCTTTATTTACATAGCTTAAAGGAGAAAAATGGCCACAGAAGTGCATGTAGTAATGTATTCCTGTGACTGAGATTCAGCCAATAGCAGCATAAAGCCCGTAGTCAGCTGACATCACAGAGCCAGATCATGCTCTGCAGGGATCCCAACAATAATGTTGGGATTAACCCGTACTGTCTGACTGGGCAGCAGTGCACTGCTGAGAGCCTAAGCCAGCAGCTCCTCCTGTCCCCTCCACAGCCCAGTTCTCCAGTGAGCACTGGAGGGGCAGAGCAGAAATCTGGTCACAGTCACCGCTCTCTGCTCAGAGTGGACCTGAAAACTGAACGATCGGTGGTCTTTGATCACTCAGGTCTCGGTGTAGACCCAGCAGGGGACAGCTATAGCTTGGATCGGTGCTTCAGCTATCTGGCAGAGTAGTTATATATATATAGAGCACTTAATTTGTTAGCCGTCTATTACATGTCCACCTAATCTTACCATGTCCTTGGAAGGGCAGAACAAACAACGTTGTCACCCCATTACAGGAAGTAGAACATTCTAAAATGAACAGATCTACTGTACTGCATGTGTCATTACTTGTGCTTTTCTTATAAGTATAGAGATGAAAAGACTTTACAGGTGACCAGAGGCCCTCTGACACAAACATTTTAAAGCATGCTAATCTACCACTAACCGCAGCCTAAACTGACAGCTGCCATACAGAATACATATGCTGCACTAAGACCCCTTTCACACTGAGGTGCTTTGCAGGCATTAAAACGCTAAAAATATCGCCTGCAAAGCGCCCTGAAAGAGCCGCTCCATACACTCCAGTGTGAAAACCCGAGGGCTTTCACACTGGAGCAGTGTGCTGGCAGAACTGTAAAGAAAAGCACCCTGCTAGTGTCCGAATAGCGCCGCGAAAACGATGGTAAAGCGCCGCTAAAAATATTGGCACTTTACTGCCGACACCCCCTCCGCCACAGTGTGAAAGGGGCCTTACCCAACTATCAAATCTCTCAACCTTCTGTATGGATGTGGGGACTTTAAATTATAGAACGGCATCAGTTGCCAACTATTACAGGAAGCAACTTTTATTTTTTCACATTGGTTTGCATTCACATGTATACATAACAGCAGGGAATTCTACTGCAAGTGATATTACACAGTTCCCCAGAAGTTGAAGTGGCAGCATTTTTCTTCTGGGTGGGGGGGACTCCGCCTTATTAAAGCTCGCGTGGCAGGCAGGATTCTAATCTTTCCTTATAAGGGAGGAGATAGACAGGACGACACCTCGAGCAGTCAAGCAATTTCCAGCAGTACAGCTAAACTGACATACACTAGAACCACCAGCAGAGGATGCCAGATCTCCTTATTAATGTTTGACAATACATCATAAAGCACATTGTGGGTCCTAAAAGCTAGAAGGCTGTGAGATAGAATGAAGCATGTTTAGTTTAACGCTAAGATTTTATATTTTTTTTAAAAAGCACAAATAAGTAAATATATAAGTAATAATTGAAATAAGTTTCCTTAAATTATTGGCATCCTATGTGTGGGTTACTGATGCTCACTATACAAACAATAGATGAAAGGATATTACATATGGTGCCCTACTTATAGAGCTGCCACTGACAATTACGACTATTCTACCTCTAACTCTCCTCTCATCCATTCACAAAAAGCACTGCATTCTTTACAGAAAATACAAGGCTTTCCATGAATGCATAAGAGAAGAGGAGCAAATTATGCTGGCCTAACCCAAAGCCATCCACCCCCTCACATGGCATTCTACCCACACAGCAGAATTATCCAACAACTCCCTAGACATTTAAACATCACATGAAGAACAAAAAAAAGGAAGAGGTGAAGGAAGACCTGTTCTATATTTGGTTAAAGTGGTAGTAAAGTCATTTCAGTCAACAGGTAATATTATATTAAATCTTACCTGTAGGTAAAATGAAAATGTCCTAAACCTGCACCGTGTAGAAGATATTGCACAGAGCAGCAGCCAGTGACGTCACCGGCGCATGCTCCCTGAATGATGTTCCTTAAGGGCCCTGTGCTGCAAACAGAGACTCCTGTGCGCAAACGCGGGAGTGACACAAACACAGCTCTGCCAGTCAGACAGCTGGAAGTCTGCAAACATGGAAGGAATACCGGTGTAAAAATGGAAGCCCTGTTAGCGGTGACAGCACGCCGCTGGAGGGCTTTGTTTTAAGGCAGGGGTGCTCAACCAGTGGCCGGGGGCCACATGTGGCCCAAGGAGCCCTCTGATGAAATAGAATACTGTTATTAAAGGTAAGTTTATTAAAAAAAAATAAAAAAATCAGAGTGTGTGTATATATGGGCATATCTGTTCTGCCGTGGTTACTGCTTTCAAACTGATCTGCAGGTGCACTTAACTGCACTGACCCAGACTTCTATTACCTGCGAGTTTTGTGGGCTCTCTGAAAGTGCACCACACCTACAGGATATAATAGAAGTCTATGGCAAAGTGCAGCTAACCTAAAGAAAAGCCACAGAGGAACGGTGCTGCACCCGTGGTGCGGATAAACAACAGTGCATCAGTGTGAAAGCAGCCTTAGGCCCCTTTCACATGGTCAGTCTGACCCAATCAGACCCTCCATACACCTCTAAGGAGCGGCAGACGTAAATTAACTTTACAAAATGCCTACCTCCAATCCGATCCGCAAAAAAATAAAAAAGTAGAGTGGGCTGCCATCCACCCACTCCACTCATTGAGACCCGCGACCGGTTACCAAGTCGCTTAAGTGACCCTCGCTCTTCAAAAGGTTGAGCACCCCTGTTTTAAGGTAAGTCTCTCATAATGTGACAATGTTTACTACCGCTTTAAAAATAAATCCCTCTGCCCATAGGACCAAACATCCACAATGCAACGTTATCTCGGGCTCCGTACTTTAGTCCTGCCCCGCTCTCATTATTAAAATGTCATGGTCTGTTTTGGATTGAGCAATGAGCGAGGCACATGCTGATGTGAGATTTAAAAAGACAGAAAAAACAAAACCACCAGAGATTAACACTTGGCACAATCACAGCTCTCACCTGCAGCAGTGTTCACTCCACCGACATTGATGTCATTTTCATCATCAAATTCAATACGGACACCTTTGCCATTACCGGCTGACACGCCGCACCCTCCACTCCGGCACAGTGATATGGGAACTACACCGTAAACATAGGCTAGCATAATAGGAACACCGATACCTTCAGGGAAAAGTAAAGGAATACATTAGCAGACATTCTTCTTTACTTTGAAGGGAACATTGCGGCTTCATAGCAGTTCACGTTCTCCTGAGCTTACATTCCAAGTTCCCAACGTTGGCAATAAATATTACAGATGGAGTATAAAAGGCCTTTTAGATTTACCAACAAACTATTATTGTATGTAGAAGCAAGTTCCTGCCTGGCTTTATACACACCAAACTGACTATTTTAGGTTTCTACACGGCTTTGTTAAATCTAACAGGAGACTGTAAAGGTCATAAAATCTGATTTTAATATTTATGGCTAAATTTACAGTTACACCAACAACCACCACATATCAGACAGGGGTAAAGCAGTGAAAGACCAGGGGGGGGGGACTTCTCTCGGGGTGTAATTGCCATCTGTGTCCCCATCGCAGGGATGATCCGATTACCTGTTTGATCACCAGAAGAGGAACTGAACTGAAACACCCCCAACTGATGACTACAAAAACTTGAGGTCATAGAGTTTCCCTATTCTAAAACAATTTTGTCTAGAAATGGACAGTATGGGGGATAGGCACCGTGTAGAGTCATAATGTGGTTTTCAAGTTTACCCACCTACAGTAACAGCAGCAACAACTGGAGAAACGATGACGGATACGGTGACGCCACCCGCGATTGCCAGGTTCCTCTTGTGCTTTGAAATATCTTTACCTTCATATCGGTTATGAATCTGGGGAGAAGATACCAGTATATTAGATGAATGTAACACAAAGACTTTGTATGTCATTAAATGAGCTGTTCTATTTTAATTCTAATTTTCTAATTTTCAGGCCTCCTGATTAAGCTTAACATTTAAAGCGGAGCTCCACCCTAAAGTGGAACTCCCACTGATCGGAACCCTCCCCCTTCCGTGTCATATCTGACACCTTTCAGGGGGAGGGGGGTGCAGATACCTGTCTAAAGACAGGTATTTGCACCCACTTCCGGCCACACAGTCTCGGTCACAGCACGAGCCAATCGGCAGGCGCAGCGCGACTCGCGCATGGGCCGTAGGGAACCGGGCAGTGAAGCCTGCCCATACATGGTTTAAATCTCAGCTGGTTCCTGCTGAACACTAAAAGCAGCTGGTGGGGGAACTGCCATTCCGATGCTGTCTGCTATCTTTCTGAATCAAACAAGCAGTAAAGACTCACATACATGAGGTGATCAGATACTACTAGACTTGGAAATTATGGATTCCTGCAGACATCCCAATGGACAATGAACATGGGAAAAAAAAATGACTAGCAGAATTGACATTCCAGGCTACTCACTATTGCGGTTCAAGATTGGCTCAAGCGCATGGGTGAAGGAATCTGCACTGCCGGCTACTGAAATCAGACAGCCATGGCACCCACAACCTCCTGAATACCCAAACAGTACCGCATGTGATAGGATGCAATTAATGTTTGACAATTTTTCACCCAGTTGATTTTTAAATGACTTGTAAAGTAGGGTGATGCCAACATAGCCATCAACTGCAGTGCTCACATTTTGGAAAATTCAGCAGGAGTTGGGAATTAAGCTGTATATGGCTAGCTGAATTGTAGCCCGCTACTGAATGGATAAATAGACTACATCATTCTGAAGAGAATCTTCTCAGTGCTTGTAGGCAGGTGCAGTATTCTCCACTGCAGGTGGCGCTCAACCATAGCGGCAATGCAGATGGGAGAAGCAGTTGAGAGAAACTGGGCCTCTCTCTGATTTCCTTGGTCACTCTGGGCAATGATCAGATTGGATGCTCATGCCCCATGTGACCCCGGTGGCCATCTTGGGTCAATCAGAGTCTAATTAGGACTCTCACCCCTGAATTTGGCACGTTCTATGCGGGTGGCTAGTAAAGGGACAGGTTCCCCATCTGTCGGGGACAGTGCTGAGCGATAGAAAAAGGTTCTGGTGGAGTAGTGGGAGAGCAAGGACTACATCTACCGTCTCAGGAAGCCTCCCCTTTGGGTTGGACCGGCCAGGCCGCATGCTGCGCCGCATGGCAGACACTGTCGGCATCCCGTAGTCTTTAAACTGTTGTCTCTCTGCTGCCCAGTTGTAAGCAAGGATGAGCTCCGGCGTGTTCGCATGGTACACGTGCAGAGCCCGCCAGGAAGTGTGCACGGTGCTGCGCTAATCACAGCCAGGGAGACATTTCCCGATGCTTGGCTGCAGAGATCGGGACAATGTCTCCCCGGCTGTGATTAGCGCAGCGCCGTGCACACTTCCTGGCGGGCTCTGCACGTGTTCCATGCGAACACGCCAGAGCTCATCCTTAGTTGTAAGTGAGCTTCCCCACCAGGCCTGTTTGTACTATTATAATAATACTGTGTTCTGTGCAAATGTGTGCTTACTGCCCTCCACATCACGCTGCACCTACCCAACACATGACGACTAATGTCCTTACACTTTATCGGATCTCCTAAACTCATCAGCAACTTGCTTCTTTTTTTTTTTAACAGAAAATGATTTGTAAAACAGTTTAGACAAACAGCAACAATGGTATGGATTTTATAAAACTTTTATAACTGCACATAAAATGGTTAGAACGTGTGACAGTTCAGAAGGCAAGGCCACTCCTTGTTTCTTACTCAACAGGTACTAAGCGATGTGCAACCGCATATGAGGAAACAACTCAAGATAAAAATTTCCCAACACCAGGGTGGAACACCCCCTGATTGGGCCCTTTAGCATCATCATTAAAGTCCTTCTTACACTGCATTTTTAAAGGGCCCTTATAATTTCTCAATTTAAACACATCAAGCCATATAGTGCCTGATGGGTTACTAATTATATTTTAGCTTCTACAACTATGAACACATGCAATGTCATTGCTGCCTAAAGCAAAAAAAAAAGAAAAAGAAAAGAAGATCTAATGACAAAATGAAAGCCCTTGTTCACACAGGCATACTATAGCATACACCCGTGCGAGGGCTGTGCTTGCCCACAGGTATACCCCATGCAGATAGTCCCAGTCATGTCAATTGTGATGCAGCGAGTGCATAGACACAGCCGCTGCACCCAATTTGACCACTGTGGGAGCGCAGGTGTGCGGCCCTGGATGCAGACAGTGTGCGTTCGGGGGCCATGCACCAATGCTCTGCTGGCTGTCAAATTGGAAGCAGCGACTGTGTTTGTGCTTCTGCTGCATCCCAATTGACATGAATGTGTATCGCATGCATGGGGATACACGAAAAACTGTGCATCCCATGCAGACAAACACAGCCTTTGCCTGTGTGAATGAGAGCAGGTAAAGAAAGGAGAAAGGCATATGGCCACAAATACATTCAACTACACTACAAGACATTCTATAAACAGTATAATATGCTAAATAGCATTTGAAAGCACTTTGTGCAGTGTGTGATGGTATTCTCAGAAATGTGTGAACTTCCTGCTGATAAGCACATTATTATGTTAAATGGTCTTTGTACATCTTATCAGTTAACGCTCCGGAATGTTGCGTGGAATATGACCTATATGAAATACCGAATCACTTTATACTTGTACTAGAAGACATGTTCACGTCATTCACATGGGGTGTACTACAGTGTATGCCCATGCAAGGGCTTCGTTTACCCACATGTGGATGCACAAGTGTGCCATGCATCCCCACTGATGTCAACTGGAACGCAACAGCCACACTGGCACAGCCACTGCTCCCAAACTGATGGTGTGCATTTAGGCTTGTGCACCTGCATGGATATCAAATTGGGAGCAGTGGCAGTGTCCCAAATGATATCAATGGGAGTGCCTGAACACATGTGCATTCCTGTGCGGGTAAGCACAGCCCTCCCACAGGTGTTCAATGTAGAATGCTCCCTTTGAACGAGGCCTTAAGGGTGCACCTATCCGTACATATGGATAGGAGAATAAAGGCACCTATAAAGATTAGAGGACCAGCTGCTTAACAAGAGCTGTGATTTTGAATCTGGCAATAATCAGTCTCTATACATTACATCCTCTTGTAGGTGCTCTTCTGGGGGAAAATAGACTGCTCCTGCTCCCCCGGAATCCGTCATCTGGCAAAGTGTAACTTTGGTACAATAAAAAGCAAACTTCTAGAACTGCAAGTACAGTCAACAAATCGAAATCCAACTAAGATGACTTCACTTTAATGAACGAAGACGTGCTTTCTAAACATACCTATTGAGCTGGTTTCATTATGCACACAATGTTGTCAGCATTTTTTAGCATTGCCTCCATTCACTCCCACCAAGCTGCACACTCTCACATATTTTAATCTTTATACACTTGTTGGCACTGGCAGGTGGCACCGATTGGCAGGTGGCACTGGCAGATGGCACTAAGAGGTTGCACTGGTTGACATTGGCAGATAGCACTGGTTGGCATTGGTAGATATACTATTGGCTGTGAAACCTGCCAGTGCTAACTGTGAAACTGAATGTTTTCTGCAGCGCCGTGGTGTGTGAAACTCTATGGAGAGAGAGAGGCGCTGATAAATTCAGTGTGCTGTCGGAGGTGGGCGGGACCCAGCAGCTATCCAGCCAATGATTGGGCTGTTTAAGAAAGGGTGGAGCCACACATGACACGGTCCGCCCAGATCCCATCCCATTGGAAAGTGTTGGATAGCTGGGTCCCACCCACCCCTGACATTCAACCTCAATTTTGACAGCTCCTCTCTCTCTCTCTCCCTACAGTTTCACACACCGCGACGCTGCTCTGCCAACAGTGTGGAGAAGGGAGGATTCTCCACAGAGGTGCGATCAGCGTTACAGCCACTGGGGCTGACAAACCCCCAGGCGCCAGGACAAAAATTCTACTCGCAATGGCGACCTGGCACCTTAGGTTTGTTGAGCCCTGACTTATTTATTAAGAATTGTTATTCATACTCAGTTAGACCCACCTTGGAAAATGGCAGCTGCCATTTAAAATCTGATTGGCTGGAATAGATTACGACACTTTGCCTTGGCGAGCGATTCTATACATGCAATTCACACAATATACAACCAAGACAAAAGTATTTACCTTCCGTCCCACATACACCGGTATCCCGATGATCATTGCAGGAATTGCGATCCCAGCTATTAAGGCAATGCCTACAGGGGCCCCAACAAGAGTTCCCAGCTGCCAAAGGATCTTCTTCTTCCTACTCCATGGCTTCTTCCCCCAAAAGGTACATCCTGAAGGGCTGAGGGATACAACAATGACAAGTGTGAATACAGCAGCCAGAAGTAGGGGACTGAAAAATAAGTACTAGATACTTGTAATCATAATATCTTAGCATAACCATTTTCACTATAAATTCATCAACTCCGATACATAAAAGCTTTCATGTTACTGCTAGCAATTTTACACAAAAGGTACCATGTTTACCACTTGCGCTCCGGAACATTTTACCCCCTTCATGACCAGGCCATTTTTTGCCAATTGGCACTGCACTACTTTAACTGGTAATTGCAGTGTCATGCAACACTGTACCCAAAATAAATGTATATCTCTATTTCACACCGATAGAGCTTGTTTTTGGTGGTATTTATTAATTAATTTATTTATTAATTTATTCTTACATTTTTTATTTACTTTCTGCTATAAAACATAACAAATAAAAAAGAAAAATCTAATTTCTCCATAAATTTAGGCCAATTTAGGCAAGTGGTTAAAGGGGTGTTGCAGCCCAAAATTATGTTTATTAAAAGTCAGCAGCTACAAAAAGTGTAGCTGCTGGCTTTTAATAAACACTCACTTACCTGCTCCTGCGTTCCAGCGACGCGCCAACCGGGGCTCCGCTCCTCTCCCCCCCCTCCTCAGCCGGCGTCTCCATCCCGACTGTGGGCACCCAGCCGTGACAGCCTGCGGCTTCACGGCCGGGCACCCACTGCGCATGCGCGAGCCGCACTGCGCATGCGCGCGCTGCGAGCCGCTGATTGGAGAGGCGATCGCATGGGACCTGTCAGTGTCCCATGTGATCGCCTACAGGGAGGGGCTGGTGTAGGCGATTAAGGCTTAATCGCCTAACCAGCCCCTCGGCGGAAGCAGGAAGTGGGACAGGAAGTCCCACTCCTACTGAAGCCCCCACTCCCCCCCCATGTGGCATGTAAGGGGGTGAGGAGTGGAACAAGAGGAAGTTCCATTTTTGGGTGGAACTCCTCTTTAAAAGCCACCGTAGCTTCCCATAATTACACTGGTCTATACCATGAGGTGCGAGAGACAGCCCCCCCAGTAGCCATCTTCCTTTTTTCACCACCATGCACCCGCTCTGGAGAACTTTACACCTATTCAGCTGCAATTCTAATGTCTGCCGAACGGAAACATCGCAGGTATGTTCATAACCCCTTTCCCTAGTTAGACTAGTGTGTCAGGACTGTATATTTGTATATTGTGTATACTGATTGTATGTTATTTCTTTTATTTTAGTTTTACTCTAACTTCCCTGCAATAAAAGTTGAAAAAAAAGACCTTGTGCCTATCTCAATGAGTTACTAAAGGAGGAGAGTTAGCCGTCTGTCTAATTATACCTCAGCCACATATAGTGAGGGCAAAACATTCCTGATCTGCATACCCGTTTGTTGTCAGAGTACTAAAAGGTACCGAATCAACATGGCAGCCAAACAACTAGCATTGTTAGGAGAGGTCAGCAATGGCTGCCCAATATTTCTCTTGGCAGAAATTCACTCTAATAAGTAGAAAACAACTGGATAATGGATTGTACACACAGGCCAGGGACAAGTGACTTCTGGCAGCTTTCAAACAGCAATCTGACCTTCAAATCTCCTTTGTTCTGCTTAATACTGACGTATTAGTACTTCTACAAATATACCGCGGTGAATATATATATGGTCCTGCAACTTCTATAGACCTTTATCTACAGGGAGAGAGCATGCATGCTAAACAATGGAAAACTGGCTGAATTCTAAGCATTCCCCTCTAGAAATTTTTTTTTGACATCTAGAATTCTCAGGTGACATTTTTTTTTTTTCAGCACAGCTAATCTAAAGGCGGTTGTGTTTTTTTTTTATCTACGGCTTTAGAAAAGGGGGAAAAACAAACCACTTGGCCAAAGACAACATGGAGTACTTACGTGCTATTAAAAAAAAAAAAGGAATGTTTTATTAGGGGCCGACTGACAAATTAAAAGTTAAGTTCACCTTTGGGAATAGGTTACATTTTCCACCTGTGAATGAATTAACTACAAGTACAGACAGCCTTTGCGGCTGACTGCTTGTAGTTCCCAATGAACTACCAGGGAGCGCTGGTGAGCACTCTAGCTAGTTCATTGATCCTTCCTGTCATTCAGTACACGCCTGTCTGTACATCCGGCAGACAATATACTTAGAAAGTCTCCAGGCTGAAATAAAAAATAAATGCACATTTTTTTATTATTATTATTTTTTTAACAAACTTATCCTTTAGGGCCAGTTCACACCATGCCCACATCTGAATCACACAGGAACCTGCTGTGCATTCCTGTGCGATTTAACCCGCAACTTACATTTGTGATCTGCAGTGGGTGTCAAAAAGTTGACACCCCAAATGCAGGGCATTTGCCCACACTGGACTGCGTGGCACATTTGTATCATGTGATCTGGTTACAGTGCATTCACTACTTTCGATGCGGTGCGATTTTAACCCATTCAAAAATTAATGGTCTGAAATCGCACCACGCCGAACTGCACGTGTGTGATTTAGATGCGGGTGTGGCGTAAACCTGCCATAAATGTTGGAACTTCACTGCTCAAATATCACCCCAAATAATTTCTGAATTCTTCCCGATCCTTCAGCGCTTACATTTTAGGACTCCTTCATTTCAAAAGAACAGGCAACAAATATAAAAAAATTGCATTCTTGTGCTGTCTGAAGATGAAATCTTCGGTGGCAGACTTTGAACTCGTAACAAAACGCACAGTCTGAAAATAGTTGCCGCATTTTACAATTTCTATTCTGAGCCTCCAAAGCCGTAATTGTCTTACAGGACACTGCAGAGGAAATGCTATAAACAAGAGCTGCCAAGTGTCAGCCCATAAAAGGTGGCTGCCATTATACAGAGGACAGGGACTTATTAAAAGGTGACAGTATTGTGAAAAAGGAAAAAAAAAATATATATATATATATATATATATATATATATATATATAACAGCCTATAATCATGGTTTTATGCCTCAACACTAAACGTAAAAGCTGTGTCACACAGCACAGTTCTGGCTAGCAGGTTTTTCCTGCAGTTACAAGTCTTGTACCCCCCCCCCTCTTTTTTTTGCTGGCTAGCTTGTAAGTGTGCTCGGAAAAACTGAGCACGCTTACCGGCAGAACTTGTCTGCTCCATATTCTAAAAGCTTGTTCTAAATCTCCTAGATTGTAATCTCTAATGAGCATTGTATTGTAACTGTACTGCCTGCCCTAACATTGTAAAGCTCTGAGAAAACTGTTGGTACTATATAAATCCTGTATAATAATAAATTGATGTGGTTGCCATTTTTGTTTAGCTCGTCCCTCCCCAGGCTATGACTAGAGAGAGAGATTAGGAAGCAAATAAGCTTCTCTCCGCCACTCTGCTCTCTCCTCCTATCAGAATTCGGGGGGAGGGATGCCGCTTTAGGAAGGGTGTCTGGATATGTAGCTCTCCTCCAAATGGGAACAGCAGGTGCAGGCTAAGCTTAGGCAATTGGATGAAGAGAAAATTCTGGACAGCCGCACTTAAAATCAACGCCTTTATTAAAAAAATAGATAATCCAAAAAAAACAAGCCACAGAAAAACAGTGGAATACAGGAGCTATGTATTCCTGTGTTTGCTGTGGCTTGTATTTTTTGGATTATTATCTATTTTTTGTATAAAAGCATTGATTTTAAGTGTGGCTTTCCAGAATTTTCTCTCCATCCAATATCAAAATTTAGGATCGACCGATGGCTTTTTTTTTTTGGTGCCGAAACAATACCGATATTTCAGCCACCTCTCCTGCCAAATTGTATTTGCCGATATTTTGTACATTAAAAAAAACAAAAAACAAATTGACACTGTCATTTTACATTTTTTATTTTATCACTGTTATTGCTGTCACAAGGATTGTAAACATCCCTTGTGACAGTAATAGGTATGTGAGAGGTACTCTTTATGGAGGGATCGGGGGTCCTCTGCACCATCAAGATCTGCGTTTTTGAATACTTTATTTTATAAAACTGGCGTCTTTAAGATGCCAGTAATCTGGGAAGTGATGTCATGACATTGCTTCTGGATTACTAGATCCAAACGAACCATCGGCTTTGTTTGGATCTTCGGCCAGCCGGCGGACATGTCGGCTGGTTGCTCGGGCCTCCCTGTGGGGCGGAAAAGCCCGAGCGAGCGACAGAAGGCAACGGGAGGGGACGTCTTCTTCCACTGCTTGTAACAAAGCTAAATGGCCGCTGAGCCATTAATTGAAGCAAACCAAGACAAGTGACAGATGAGATCTGACAAAGCTCTCTTCTGCAGGTCGCTGCCATGAATACAGGAACAGAAAGTGGCCGCACACCGCAACAAGATTTCTCCAAACAGCAATCACTTCATCCCAATATTGTCAGCATACAAACAGCACTGATGTGAATGGAGCCATAATGTAAAGAAAAAGAAAGATGGCTGCTATGTTTATTATATTGATATAGGTAAAGTTGGCACTAAGCACAGGCATGTTCAATACCAAACCTGTTGCCATTAAAAATAAGGCTCTTTGTTTGGTTTTGTGTTTTATCATTCTTAAAATCGCAAAGTTTTCTATCATACCCTTTTTTTCGTTCCTAGGCAGACCATAAAAAAGGTGACATGTGGACGCAGCATTACAGGATCTGTCTGTACTCACCTTAGATAATGCAGGTCTGAGATCTCTTTCATACAGAGCCAGCAGAACTCGCAGCCGCACACTGCGCATGTCATGTGGTTACAGCTCCCATCGTTCATTTTTATGATATAAGCAGCACATCTTGGGCACGGTTTAATGTCATCCGCTAGTTGAGAGAAAACAAAAAAAAAGTCCATATCACATGAAAACAAGGACCTATGACACTAGCCATACACACCTCCATTTTAATTTCTCAGGCAGAACTGTGCCAACAAAGCCACAGGAAAGTAATGTTGTGACTGGGTATTATGTTAATAAAACAGTTTAAGGCTTGGTTGGAGCGGACACAGCAGCCCATCCATTTGAACAAACCTCTGTACGTGTGTTTTGTGCAGGAAAAAGGTTCCTGCAGCATTTTGGAAACGGCATTGTGCTTCTGCACCGTGCCAGTTCCCTGCGGTTCCTGCACCCACAAACATGCTGTGTTTTTAAATGCTTGGGCGTGCCAATAGCAATGAATGGCAGCCTCATGTGTTTTTAAGGAGCAGCGTGTTTTGGCAGCAGGTGGTTGGAAGTGCAGGTACAGGTGCGATTCCCTCATCTGCAACCACCTGCAGTAGTGTGAACCTAGCCTTAAAAAGAAAGAAAAAAAAAATCTGCATTGGGATTGAATTACTAAAACTGGAAAGTGCAATATCTGGTGCAGCTCTGCATTGAAACCAATCAGCTTCCAGTTTATTATTTTTTTGTCAACGCTCAAATTGAACAAGCAGAAGTTAGAAGCCGATTGGCTACCATGCACGGTTGCACCAAATTCTGAGAGACCAAGTTTTAGTAAATCAACCCTATTGTCTATTATATTGACTTTCTCTATTGGGTGTCCTGACAGATGACCACTCCGCTTAGCAGCTTTGCTTACCAATACCAGACTTCTTTTGTTTTAGTGTTGGATAGCACATGGAAAGCTTATAACATCTGCTAGATTTTTTTTTAGAGATGTCTGAGATTTCCCCTCCATTCCTCTCCTGGTGTCACAGAAGCTGAAGAGGTGGGGAATCTCTCCATTGGAGTTACAAACTGCAATACAACCTTACCTAAACACAACTTGTTTATGACAAGTGAAGTAGCTGACTCGAAAATGTACTAGGGTGTAATGAGGCTGGTAAACTGGTATCTGGAAAAATGTAATTCTAACAGTATCATAAGGAACTAAAGCTGGCCATAGACAATGATAGGAGGAACCAGCTCGGCAAAACACCAGGAGAACGCAGTAATTATTGCTAGCAGCTACAGCCACTGGCAATAATTGCATGAAAAATCCAACAGTCTGATTGTACCTGGTTGCAAGATGAACAACAATTGAATTGGGTACAATCAGCCTGCCCATTAAGGATGAGCTTCGGCGTGTTCGCATGGAACACATGCAGAGCCCGCCAGGAAGTCTGCACGGCGCTGCGCTAATCACAGCCAGGGAGACATTTCCCGATCTCTGCAGCCGAGCATCGGGACAATGTCTCCCCGGCTGTGATTAGCGCAGCGCCGCGCTGTCTTCCTGGCGGGCTCTGCACGTGTTCCATGCGAACACGCCGAAGCTCATCCTTACTGCCCATAGATGGTTCAAATCTCAGATGGACCCTGCTGAACTGGCCAAGATTCGAACCATCTATGGTCGGCTTAAATGATGTAATCACTTAAAGCGGAGTTCCACCCAAAAATAGAACTTCCGCTTATCCCACTCCTCACCCCCTTACATGCCACATTTGGCATGTAAATTTTTTTGGGGGGGGGGGAGTGGGGGCTTCAGGAGGATTGGGACTTCCTGTCCCACTTCCTGCTTCTGCCGAGGGGCTGGTTAGGCGATTAAGCTTAATCGCCTACAGCAGCCCCTCCCTGTAGGCGATCGCATGGGACACACGACAGGTCCCATGCGATCGCCTGTTCCGCTCGCGCATGCGCAGTGGGTGCCCGGCCCTGAAGCCGAAGGCTGTCACGGCTGGGTGCCCACAATCGGAATGAAGACGCCGGCCGGGGAGGGGGGGGAGAGGAGCGGAGCCCCGGTCGCCGCGTCGCTGGAACGTGGAGAAGGTAAGTGAATGTCTATTAAAAGCCAGCAGCTACACTGTTGTAGCTGCTGAATTTTAATAAACATTACATTTGGCTGGAATACCCAGACAACAAGACAATTTGACATTGGAGCAGGTATTGGCCTTACATCAAATACACACACAAAAAATAAAATGAATTTCATTGTTCAGAAATGACCGATTAGATTGCAGAAGATCTTCCTTTTACCCAATTAACCCTCTATTCACTGCTATGGCAGAAAGGTGAAGAGGACAGCAATGATTCCTGAACGATCCCTTATGATGCCTACTCTGTTCCCATCAATTTATGTATTATGTGCAAATTTATAAATGCATGAAAATGTGTATAATATGCTTGGTCAGCTTTTCAGTTTATATCAACGGGGGCTAGACTCAGAAGCAAGTAAAATGCAGGAGGTTTTTGTACTGCTTTGCCTTGCTTTTTTGATGCCAAGAAGCCTTTCTTGCTTTATGAAGAATGAACTGTAATTATTGTTCATCCGACCGACAGTAACACACAATAAGTAATATGCAGGGTGCATCGAATGAGCTTCTGCACCCTACGAGTGTCCAAGTTCCATCCAATCACAGATATCTTATAGAAGGAAGATTGTGCTGCCATTCTGGGCTCTGTGCCAGAATGATGTGCAATAATGAGATAACTTTACACTGCCTGCCACCAAGACAATTATCAGAAACGTTTACATTCACAGGCAAAGCAAAGAAAAATTACAAAAGAAAACCCCTGAAAACTAAGAAGCATATTGGTTATATTTATTGCGTTCATAGACTAAAACAAAGTATATCTACACATAATATCTTTAGATTTTTGACGCAAATTGCTTGTATTGTATTTATCTAGGCATAGGGCAACTCTTTTTGTACCCAATAAAAATAGTTTGTAAACAAGAAAACTGACAAAGCAAGTCATTGTATGAAACTATCCTACTTCAAGAACGGATTTCATTTCAGACATTCCTGGAAGACCTTATTCATGATAAAAAAATAACCTATGAGGATATACCTGCAGCTCCCGATTCTTGGCTGTAACTGAGAGATGACGAGCGGATTGTCCTCAGGCGTAAGCTTTGAGCTCGTTCTTGGCGTGCCGCGTCACATGTCTGGTTAGGGTGCCAGATCTGTTTGCAGTGGTAGCAGAACTCTGTTCCACAGCCATCACGACCACATGTCAACTTTGGGCAGCTGGCACAGCCAAAAGCGATGACAGCATACCTGGGGAAAAAAAGCAGAAGGGTCAGGAGCAACTACTAAAAAGAATGCATACATCTACATCAGTGGTCTCCAAACTGCAGCCCTTTGCTTACCTTTATCTGGCCCTTGGGACAACATTCCTCCCAGTGATTCAAGACACTATTCTGTCAGATGACACCAACAATGGGCCGCCATTTCTCCCACCACCACCAACAATGGGCCGCCATTTCTCCCACCACCACCAACAATGGGCCACCATTTCTTCCACCAACACCAACAATGGGCCGCCATTTCTCCCACCAACACCAACAATGGGCCACCATTTCTCCCACCACCACCAACAATGGGCCACCATTTCTTCCACCAACACCAACAATGGGCCACCATTTCTTCCACCAACACCAACAATGGGCCACCATTTCTTCCACCAACACCAACAATGGGCCACCATTTCTTCCACCAACACCAACAATGGGCCACCATTTCTTCCACCAACACCAACAATGGGCCACCATTTCTTCCACCAACACTAACAATGGGCCACCATTTCTTCCACCAACACCAACAATGGGCCACCATTTCTTCCACCAACACCAACAATGGGCCACCATTTCTTCCACCAACACCAACAATGGGCCACCATTTCTTCCACCAACACCAACAATGGGCCACCATTTCTTCCACCAACACCAACAATGGGCCACCATTTCTTGCACCAACGATGGGCCACCATTTCTTCCACCAACAATGGGCCACCATTTCTTCCACCAACAATGGGCCACCATTTCTTCCACCAACACCAACAATGGGCCACCATTTCTTCCACCAAAACCAACAATGGGCCACCATTTCTTGCACCAAGACCAACAATGGACCACTGTTCCTCCCAATGATGGGGCACTACTCCACCCTAATACCAATGTTTACTCCCACTGATGCCAGGAAAATGTCCACTTGTTTAGAAAGTTTGAAGACCCCCGATCTAAATGAACATCATTACGGTCTGTCAATGGGCTTTTGTGTCAGAACTGCTCATCTTCTCATAAAGGTCAATAGGCATGAAAATGCAGCTTAGGAGGAGGTCTAATGTAGTTCAGTCGGGGTCAACTTCTCTTCTGGTTAATTGCACCCATTAATAAACTCTGAATGATCTTAGAAGTCTCCAATGGTTTTCAAAGGCCGAATTCACATATCAAAAAAAATATAGCCAAAGCCTGTTGACAGAGACTTTTAATACGTAACAAGCTTTAGATTTTGATACAGGAACATATTCACCACTGGAATGATGAAACACTACCCCCCCTCCCCTAAAAACAAAGAGAACACCATATACTTCCAGTGACACCAGGGCATTTTCTACTCCTGCTGGCCACATTACACCCCCCCCCCCCCCCCAAATATGAAGGATATTAAACTGGCCCTTTGTTTAGAAAGTTTGGAGACCCCCTACCTTAAAAGGAGCATTTTGTAGAATCCATGTCATAAAGAATGCATGCCGTTTTAAAGGGGAAAAGATAATCATACCTGATACTTGACAGTTCTACTTAAAAAAGTGTACAGTATATCTATGTAATCCTAAATTATCTGCGAGTCAAAATACTGCACCATGCAGGACATGAAGTCTGCCAGGAATCAGGATAAACTGTTCATTTAAGCCTATATAAAGAGATCACTTACACTAATGTGTTTACACTACACACTAAACCGGGCATGGTCCAAGATATAGAGATTTCCCCACAGGTAAAGGTAGAGGGATTAAGTCTTTCATCCGGTTTTAAATTCTGTCCCAGACTCTACTGGGGAGAGTTCACTTTTGATCTCAACAACACAGGACAGGAACTGAGGGTGATGGGGATCACCAGGACAAGAAGGCACATGGATCCCTCCGCACAGCGTAGTCTAAGTTGGAGCAAAGCAATGACAAGCTTTAGGCTCCTTGCTTAGGGCTGAGCAACAGCTGTAAATCAGCAGGGTATGCATCAGACCACTGTAGAGAGACTGCTGCTTCCACACAAAGAAGTAGTCTCTCTGTAGTATAGATCAGGCCACAAGATGTTCTACTCACCCAGGGGCTGATTTACAAAGAAAATGTATTACATGGAGAGCTTATGATCTTGTCAAATTTAAATATAGCATTTCTTGTCAGACTTTAACTGGGCTTTAATATGGCCAATGAATGCCAAATGTTCTTCAGACATGGGACTTTGGTATTCATTAGGGTTGTCCCAATACTAGTATCGGTAGAGATACTGAGCATTTGCCTGAGAACTTGTACCCAGGGGAAATGCTCCAATGCTTCACCCGATACCTGGACAGTCAGCGGTGATCGTTGCGTGGGGAAGTTACAAGCTTCCTTACTTCCTGGTAGGTGAGGATGTCCTGGCACTCCTGTGCCCACATGGCTCTTAGCTGCATATCTGCAGTGTGACAAAAAGGCACGGTTGTCTCTGATGGCTAGTCTGGTGAAATTCTGTGATGTCACTACTGTGCTGCTCACTGGACCGGGCTTGGACATGAGGAAGCAAAGCCCTGTCTCTACCCGATGCGAAATAAGGCAACGTAAGTCAATAATGGGAAAAGATCAGCTTCAGGGAAACCACAGGCAGTACTGGTGAAAAGTTCTTTGCCCTCTGCCTGCCATGTTTGGGCCAAGCCTGCAGAGTTCATCATCTCTGAAGCAGTGGTCTCCAAACTAGGGCTCTTTGCTTGCTTTTATCTGGCCCTGGTGCCATTTTATCCACCGATGCCAACAATGGGGCATAACCGACACCAATGAAGGGGCACGTTTCCTCCAAATGACACAGACGATGGGACACATTTCCTCCAAATGACACCAATGAAATGGGTGCATGTTCTGAGCCAATGAGCAGGCCTCATCTTCTCCTCATCGCATGTGCCAAATAGGTCTTTAATTGGATTTAGTGCGCCAAATACTGTGATGGCCACAGACAGCCAGGATCACAGACACTGGAATAAACTCAATCCTCTGCTGCAGGGGACGAAGTTGCTGGGGTGATACGGATTTTTATTTTATTTTTTAACGTTCACCATCACATATCGTTTAATAAAAAGCAAAAGTGGGAAAAAAAGAAATTTCCTGCTGTGATTTGCATGCGTTTTCTGTCAGAACACAAACATATCAGACTATTCTTTTTTTAAACTTTCAAGTTGTTGCTTGTTTGCATAATCTTGCTGTTGGCAAAACAAGACTGGTTTATATTTAAAACGATTAGTACATGCTGCTGTATTTAAAGTATTTCATGCTGGGAGCCTGGGCTTATTAGCAGGAAGGTACAATATACATTTCTACAGCGTCTCACGTCAGAGCTGATTAGATCTAAAATGTAATCTATTAAAGTGGTTGTAAAGGTAAAAGGTTATGTTTTTACCTTAATGGGTTCTCTGTATTATGGTACAGCCCCCTAAATACTCACCTGAGCCTAGTCTCGATCCAGTGCTGTGTGCTAGTGCCTCGGCTCTCCCTCCTCATTGGCTGAGATAGCAGTGGGCAACATTGGCTCCTGCTGCTGTCAATCACAACCACTGAATCAGGAGAGAGGGAGGGAGTGGGGCCGAGCCGTGGCTGTGTTTGTGAATGGACACGCAGAGCCACAGCTTGTGAGCCCCCCCCCCCCCCATTGTAAGCTACTTGATCTGGGGGGAACTCGGTGGGAGGGAGGGGCCATGTCCCCAGAGAGGGACCTGAGAAGAGGAGGATTGGAAAGCAACTACATAAAGCAGGCAAGTATAACGTGTTATTTTTTAAAACAGACCTTAATATCACTTGAATGTACTGTACAGGCATACCCCGCTTTACATACATTCACAAGTTAGGACATACCCGTGAGTGTATGTAAAGTGTCTCTCAAGCTAAAGCTGCAGCCCAGTAATCTGTGCACAGATAGCTCAGATTCCCTGCTACTTGGAAACGCACTCCCCGACCCCCCCACTACAGTCCCGACGCCCCTTTACAGCCCTTGACACCCCAGAAGTGAAAAAAGGTGTTGCTTCACTTTAAGTACATTTTCATTTTACATACATGCTCTGGTCCCATTGTGTATTTAAAAGTGGGGTATGCCTGTATTTCAAAAGCCACATTTTTTTCCCCTTCTGATTTTTTTTTTTTTTTGCGACTGTGTACCATTACAGGATATCTAAAGCCAAGAACTAAATTGTGTCTTATCAGTGCCTTAGATGTGGTGGCTGCATTAATGTTCATTTTTTTAAGCAAAAGAACATTTCCAGCAAGTACAGAAATTAAAAATTGATCCTGCCAGAAACGCAGTACCTTTATCGCTTCCTGTGAGCTAAGATGAAGGCAGAAATCTTGATCTGTCTTCCATGGTGCCTTCTATAAATTACCAATTCCTGTCCTCCCGCGTATTTGAGATGTAAAGAGGAAGACCTATTTGTAGTCCAAATCAGGAGAGCAGCCCAGGGCGACAGCCATGGTTCCCTCCCATGCTACAGAGGGGAGAGCGAGCTCAGCCACCCAGAGACTGGAAGACAATGACCTGCAGGATTTATAGGTGAACAAAGGAAAAGGACCCAACAAAAAGAGAAAACTAATGCATCCACCACATCCAATGATTGGCAAACTGCAATTACATTTTCCTTTATGGGTTTAGATAGGCTTTAGGGAGATTTCCCTTACTTCCTGTCCTGTAGACATAGCAGATCTCACCAAAACTGTGGCAAATTCCCTTTTAGACAGTTGTCATGCAAGTGTCCCATTGGTGGGGTTATTGGGTTTAGAATATATACCCTTTAACAATTGGTGACACACTAAGGCTTGACATTTCAACTCATTCCTGATGAACTGAACACAATTAACACAGTAGGTGGCCCCCTTTCACCCACAATCCTTTGATTGAAAATTGAAGGAGCCAGACAAAAAAACGGTTGACCATAAGCCACATCCAATCAGAAGCAGCTGCTGTTCAGGTATTCTGACAGCTGCTGCTGGTGGTTGTCAGAATGTAATAGCCCAGCAGGGGGTTCATCCTACTGCGTCATTTAGGTTTATGGGCAGCTTAAAGAAAATGAGTAGCCAACATTTAATATTCCTGATATGTGCCTGCTGTATTATGTACTTGTATGAAAAAGTATCCGGTTCTCTTTTATTGCTTCCGTTGTGTGAAATCCCTGGTGTAACAGCCAGTCCCTCCTCTTTCATTTTAAGAACTGACCACACTAGTCATGACAGCACAGCATGGTCAGTTCTTTAGCTGTGTAGAGAACTCGGCCTGTTCTTCTCCAATGATCAGACTTGTCCTGACTCAGCATCTCTGCACAGCCATTTACTAGGGAGACCAGTGTGCTGCTGTTTCTCCACCCTCACCTCTCTATGCAGGTGATCGTTTACATATACTTAAAGCGGAGTTCCACCCAAAGACGGAACTTCCGCTTTTCGGAATACTCCCCCCTCCGGTGTCACATTTGGCACCTATCAGGGGGGGGGGGACAGAAGATACCCGTCTAATGCAGGTATTTGCTCTCATTTCTGGGCATATGCTATGTCCAGCCCCTCCTCTGTCCTCCCTTGCTGTCTTCTTGGACACAGATCCCAAAAGACAGCAGGGACCAGTGAGGACTTGCGTATCCCAGTAGGGAACCAGGCTCAAGTCATAAGGCTTCACTAACCGATTACCTTGACGAAGATGGCGGCGCCTCCACCCAAGAGACAGATCGGCTTTGGGCGAGGATATTGCAGCGCCCATTACAGGTAAGTGTCCATATTGTGAAGGTCAGCAGCTGCAGTATTTCTAGCTGCTGACTTTAAAAAAGCAGAACTCCACTTTGTCTCCAAAATATCCTGGAAAATTTGTTGTTTCACAGAAGAAATGGGTGGTCGGGAATAGACTGATCTGCATAGTCTTCAGCAGACGTGTTCAATGCGAAGACCAATAACCTACAGCAGCCAAACCGGATTTGCCACCAGCTTGTATAACGTAAGCTGAAATCAAATTGCAGTCTTTGTCTTATGTGCCTTGCACATCGCATCTGCCTTAACAAAATGTGCAGGAAAGGAACAGTAATGGCTTTTCAGGATGGTGGGGAGAAGCTTGCCAATATCTATTCTTTGTTGTTCGTGGCATCAAAACAAAGTTTATGGCAATATAAAAGGAGGCAGAAAAGCAGGACACACACAGTGCTGTATAGAGCAGTCCATTCAGTGTCTGCAACGTCCATTACTTGTCATCAATGCTACAAAACCTCATATATTGGTTGTCCGGCCAACTTGTACAGTAAAGCTGCTCCCATCTACTCAAGAAGTAAACAGAGCCAGACAGCAGTGAGAGGAACGTGTTCTACAGTCCAAAAACATGGACATTCAGACCAATTTCATCTACAGCCCATGTTTTCCAAGGACAGTCATTGTCAATGCGCTTCTGCTGGGGGAAGCAACAGAAATGATGGGATATCATGATAGACGAATGCAAAACGCACAGAGAAGGTGAGAGAGAGAGAGAGAGAGAGAGAGAGAGAGAGAGAGAGAGAGAGAGACCAGGGACAGCCACTGCTCTCATGCACATTACTGAATCAATATGGGGGACTGCACCCAGGTGTTTTTTTACCTTTAATACATAGAATGCATTAAGGTCAAAAAACGTCCACCTTTAATATCACCAACTATGCTTCTCTTAAACCATGGGTCCTCAAACTACGGCCCTCCAGCTGTTCAGGAACTACAATTCCCATCATGCCCTAGTCATGTCTGTGAGTGCCAGAGTTTTACAATGCCTCATGGGACTTGTAGTTCCGCAACAGCTGGAGGGCCGTAGTTTGAGGATCCCTGTCTTAAACAATGTAATTTTGTCCATCCAGGCCAAAGTGACAGTGACTGCCAATAACCCACAAACCTAAGCAATCTATGTTCACACGCTGCCTCTCTGCCTTGATGAAGCCCTTGGTCTGCTGCTTTAATGGACTGGGGGTAATGGGCATCTAATCAGTGTCAGTGTGGATGGGTGAGCACACCTTATTGGGAGGGGGGCCGACAGGAGGTAAGTTGCCCTAAATGATCAGGTGACGGCTTCTCTTCAGACAGAAAAGGACCGCCGCTCCAGGTAAGCTTCAGGTAATCAATGGCCACTCAGAAACCAAACAGGTGCTGGCAATGCACTAGGCAGGCAGAGAAGAAACGTATATGGACAGCCGCACTCCAATAAAAATGAAAAAACGCGCCCTTTATTTGGGAAAAAAAGGAATGCACTACAAAAAACAGCATACAGTGGGAAAATTAACAGCTGACGCGTTTCGCATTGATCCTCAATGCTTAGTCATAGCTAATGACCAACCATTGAGGATCAATGCAAAATGCGTCAGCTGTTAATTTTCCCACTGTATGCTGTTTTTTGTAGTGCATTCCTTTTTTTCCCCAAATAAAGGGCACGTTTTTTCATTTTTATTGGAGTGCGGCTGTCCATATAGGTTTCTTCTCTGTTGGCATCTCTTCAAAGCCAACAACCATCTCATGAATAAAAATGCATTTTCCTGTATTGTCAATCACAGCAAAGTCCATAGACATAACAGCAGCCACAGGCTATTCACTCCAATGCACTGGATTGCAGTGTGCCTATATTTCCAGTGAGGAGACGACAGCTGAAATCCCGGAGTAACCATTGGGTAAAGCCGGCACTGCATGAGAACAGATCAGATAATGTAACTGTACTGTCAGTGTCAGGCGGCATTGTGCGAGAGATCCCGCTAAATTCACCTTTCTAATACAACAGTAGGATTTGGCTCAATCTGTCCCAAACAATGCTGGCTGTAAATAGTCCTATCAGCTGCTATATTCTCACGTAGCTTGCCAGCTTTACCCAATGACAGCCCTGACTTTTCAGCGCCCGCCTCCCCACCAGCAATAGCTGTCAAGGACTTGTTCGCCAGAGTATTTTCAGTCGCCATAGCGACTGGGAATTATCCAGCACTAAGATGCATACATGAAATACAACCCACTTGGTCATTTTTCATCTTTCTATCCATTAAATCTTCTGCCCTTGTTGTTTTAACTTTGGATAGTAAAATAATTTTTTTTCTGCCAGTAAATACCTTATACAGCCCACTTCCTCTATGTGGTCTGGAAAAAAGCCTAGGCTCATGACATGCACAGCGCTCTCTCTCACTGAGTGTTTGCCAGGATGGGAGATGAGTCATAAGAGGGCCAATGAGAGCTGCAGGTGTGCCTCTTTCTGTGTAAATCCAGTAAGTGAACAGGCAGCAGCCTCAGCTGCCCACAATTAAAATGATTGCAGATAGACTCAGTGGGGGGAGATTTCTGCAGCATATTTGGCAAGTACAGAATCACAGTATATCTAAAATAATATGCAAAGTGGTTGGAAGGAAGCTTCAGAATGGCAAAGATGTTTTCATTTACAAATTATGTGAGCAGACTGCAGTTCCTCTTTAAGCTCAAAAAAACATGTTACAATATAAAGACTATACTGTTGATCGTGAATTGTATGGTGAGCTTTAGGCTGGACTCACACCTATGCGAATTGGATGCAGTTTCGCCACATCCAATTTGCATAGCAGGAGAATGTGACCGGCTCTCTATGGAGCCGGTTCACATATCTCCAGGGCGGCTGCGGAGGGCAATGTACCGACAGGCTGTGCGTTTTTGGCTCAGTTTTAGGGCCAAATTCAGGCAAAGATTCGGCCCCGATTCCTCCCTGAACCTGGAGAATGGGGATGCACAGTGTTCCTGTGCGATCCTCAGCCGGTTCCAGTGTGAACCAAGCCTTAGTTTTTCTTCATTCAGGAAAAGATCTGGTGAGCTTTACTCCTTTTATGACCACCCAACACATATATGCAGCAGCAAAAGGGGTGGGCTTTAATGCCCACACGCTGTACATATGCGCTGCTGGGCGGTTGATGTGCGCTCCCAGCACAAAGACCAAACTATGAAAGATAGCCCTTGGTCCCAGCTAATGATAAAGTAGCTGGTGGGGCCAGCTCCCGATCATTTGACCACTGTGACAGCCAATTACATGATGAAAGTGCCCACGCATGTGCAGAATGGTTTTGTGATCAGCTGGAGTGATGTCACCATAGCGCATGCGCACTTCGTATGAGCCTTTTTTGGACGGGAGATACAATTTCCCAGGCACAATTTAATGCTATGAAAACAGTGGAGGGACACTGTATTTGTCATATTGTGCCTCGTTGTTGCGCTGCGGGTCTACAGCGAGGCACAATCTGGCATCTATGGTGTCCCTCCGGTCTTTGCATTGCTTTTAATTGTGCCCGTGATATGGTACTGCTCGTCGGGGGGGGGGGGGGGGGGGGGGGGGACCTACGGGGGTGCACATGCGTGAGGTATGTACGTGACGTCACTCCAGCTGATCGGCAAATCAGCTGGAGTGCCCTTCCATTCTGCACATGTGTGGGCACTTTTTGACAGAGGGCACAAATCAATAGAACACTGTGTAGGAAAAGGTCCAACTAACCTTTGTACAATGCAGGAAAGTAATTCCCAAACACAATGCAGAGCCCTTGCCGTCACTCACAACCTGATGTATTAAAAGTGTAATATGAAGAGCCTTCTGACATCCAGCAGATATAAACCTACCTTGTAGGCTAAAAATGGCTGGCGATACATCAAGCAGCAAAAAAGAATATACAAGCACAGATCAGCAGCCCACCAACCCACAGGTAAAAAAATCTCATGGGAATCAGATCTCAGTGGATCTGAATTCAGATGGATTATTGTAAACTGAGCAGACTTTCTGACTTTAGCTGGATAGCATTATCAGTCCACTGGCTGGAGCAGCTCTGTAATTAACATACATGCAGATATATTTTAGCCTCTTACCCACAGTCCGGAGCTGGACACCATCTACAGTCTGGATCAGCAACAAGCCACCTCCTGAGCATGAACTCCTCATATTTCTCCATCAATAAGTCATCGTTCAATATTAAACGGATGTCATAAGGGTTAAAGCGTTCAGAGCACTCCGGGCAGCTGATATTGACCCTACTCTCCGAGATTTCTATCCGCAAGTACTGACGTAAGCAGTCCGCACATGACCTATGGTGACAGGTCATGATTTCTGGAAAGCGGTCCTTGGAATGCCGTAAAAGGCACAGGGGGCACTCCATGAAGTCTCCACTCTGTTTACTAGCACAGGCTGAGCCATTGTCTGAAGAGTTCACAGATGCGGAGAATATGGAATTTTTATCAGTGCACATCTCTGAGTGAATACTTTCAATACTCGCAATCCCATCAACGCCACTGGTTGAATCCCTTGATTTGCGCTTGGGGTCTTTTTTCTTGCGGAAGATAGAACCCCAAGGCATTCTCCTCTTCTTTGGTGCCTTTTTAACTGGAGGAAGGCTAACGGAGGAAGTTGATGACTGTAGGTCCCGATCCGAACCCATTTGTCGATGCAAACTCATCTCTACCAAGCCGCAAATAAATCTCTTATCTTGTGCGCAAAGCACATATCATAGTTCCAAGCTGTACCAGCAACCCCGGGCAAAGTAACACCAGATGGAAACTATATCAGATTTATCGTATTTCCTGGTTCATTCGGGATGAAGTGCTATGGTCCAGTGCAAGTTATTCTGCAAAGGAAAAAAAAAGCAAGTTAGAAAAGGTACAAATATGAAATGAGAACGCTTCAATTTAAAACAAAAAATGTATCATATAAAAATAAAAAACGGACTTAATGGGCGGCAGCCAAAAGTTTGACGGAGGAAAAGCTACTACATTACACTTCCTGGTCTTCTGAAAAGCAAAGTCACGAGAACAGAGTCCAAAGGATTTTTATTCTCAAGTAAAACAAACAACAATTCCTATAGAGACTGTTCCTGTTCAAGTAAAAAATCAGTGCACTTAGAAGTAATGATTAGTACCATCCCAATTAATCAAGTACATAGTTCCAAGGAATGGTCACATACCAGTAACTGCTGCCAGTTGGGAAGTTATTCACCGACCATTGCAGATATATATATAAATAACTCACAATTACAGTAGTCTAATAAAATAAACATCAGAGTACAAGAAGTGGTACAGTGACAGCCCCTCTTATGTTTTTGTTACATACGTCCTAAAAAACAAAACAAAAAACCAGTGCCAAGCGGTTCCGATATTGTGCCTTCATAAAGTATTCTGCCCCCCTTACTTTTTTCAATGTTATACTGAAGACGGATACTACAGTTGTTTAGACTCATTTTATTTTTCTCAACGAGATGTTTCTACACTTTGATTAGCATCCACGTGTGGGAAATTCAATTATTTGGACACGATTTAGAAAGGCACACATCTCATGCATACTGTATCCGAGCAAAAGTCATGAGGTCAAAGGGAACTGACTGCAGGGCTCAGAGACAGGATTATTGCAAGGAACAGATCTGGGGAAGGCTACAAAAATGTCTGCTGCACTGAAGGTTCCCAAGAGCCTCCAGTGGCCTCCATAATTTACAAATGGAAGAAGTTTGGCACAACCAGGATTCTTCCAAGAGCTGATCACCCACTAAACAATTGGGGGAGAAGGTCCTTAGTGAGAGAGAGACCAAGAACCCGATGGTGACTGAGCTTTATTAATCCTGTGTGGAGAGAGAACAAAGTTCCAGAAGGACAACCATCACTGCAGCCACCGATCTGGGCTTTTACGGCAGAGTGGTTAGACTAGCGGTCGCCAACAAGTGGTCCGAGAAACTTTTGGTGGTACCCAGGGGTTCTACCACAAACCAAACATTGTGGTGGATCTATACAGCCCAAATGTGGTTTCCATAGCATGCCGACAGTCAATACTGTCAGCGTGAAAGGATACCCAATGCTCCCTCTGTAGTTCCGGTTCCTGAAAACTTAGAGGGAGGTGCCAGGAGTAGTTCAAAGAGCGGGAGGTGAAGGAGGGGATTTCCAATGGCAGTGCTGATCACAGCACGTGGCTGGATAAGGATGTGAGATCCAATTGTGAGACAGCAGTGTGATGCAGAGTGCGGGACGGGGTCAGAGAGCCTGAGCCTTGTGTGTAGAAGGCATGTCAAATTCATGCTAGTGGTCCACGGGATTCAGAATTGTGAGTTTAGTGGTATGTGAGGTCCGAAATGGTGCAAAAAACATGAAAGCCTGGTGAAAAGACCAGTTCAGTGACGCCAGCCAACAGCAGACTTGAGCCTGCTGTCGGCTGAATAAAGGTCACAGGCATGCAGAACTATGTGCACTCCTGTGACCTACAGGAGGAAAATGGGGGGACACACACACACTTTCTCCCTACTTCCCCTTTAAACCCCCTGCCGGTATCCCCGAGCGCGACTCGGGTTGGATTTTTTATGTAAATATCGATATCCCCGAGTCGCGCTCGGGGTGAATATGCAGAGCCTGCAGCGCGCGCTGGCTTACCTTATATCCAGGCGGGGTACTGTACTTACCTTGTCCCTGGATCCAGCGATGCATCCACGCTGTGTGAGCGAGTGGCGTCCTCCATTCAACTCACACAGTGCCCGCACGCCGCCGATCTCCGTTCCCTGCGACGTAACGGCGCACGGGGGCGGAGACCGGCGGCAAATTCAAAAAAGTAAACACATTACATACATAATACTGTAATCTTATAGATTACAGTACTGTATGTAAAAAGTACACACACCCCCCCCTGTCCCTAGTGGTCTGCCCAGTGCCCTGCATGTTCTTTTACATAATAAAAACATTTTTTTTGTGCCTGCAAACTGTAGATTGTCCATAGCAACCAAAAGTGTCCCTTTATGTCAAAAGTGATTTTAGAGCAGCTAGAAAACAGCGATAATAAATTATAATCACTCGCAGAATTGAGTGATAGCGATTTGTGGGGAAATTCGTCATAAAAAATGGCAGCGACAATTCTGCAACTGAGCAAATTTCAGTGATTTTGATTTGATTACATTAGTGAATAATTTTTATTATAATTACATTATTATTTGTTATAATTATTTATAGTTATTTATTATATTATAATTTTATGATTTTGTGTTTCAAACTTTATCATACCCGGGATGTCTACTAGACTCTGGTTTGGACAAATTTAAGCGAGTTATTCCTAAAAATTGCAGGCCTACAGTATAAAACGCAGAATTTCCATGCAAAATAATTGTACCGCTTTTGGTACGTAATTCCAGACAGAATCATACCGCCAGGGAGGTTAAGAACTCTTTTTAAATTCATAATAGATTTGTTTCTTTTATGACATTAGCACCGGTAGTACGACAGTGTGAGGACTTCATGAATACATAAAGCATGGTTTCTATTTACCTGACAACATTCCTAACCATGCTTGAGAAAATCTGATGAAACTGGAAAAAGCGAGGTGATCGGCGTGAAGTAAAAGTGTTCGGTTTGTCTCTCTTTATCAGAGATCAAAACTAGTTTCTGTAATATACACAGGAAACTGAGCGGAGACACACGTAGGTGCCACTTACAGCAACAGGAGGGAAATGAGTGTAAAGTAATATATGGAAATTTGAAAAACAAATTTCATCTAGAACTTGGCGTGTAGGCAGCGCAATAAAAAAGGCAAAACAGAAGCCACTTCAGAACACAACACTAAGTAGTTTTCCTGAGAAACGTTTGAGCTGATAATACAAAGGACTATGACAAGGGGAACCAACACACCCTGCTCAACGGATTCCACAGAACTTCTACCGCCTGCCCCCTTTTCACAGTGGCCTCAAAACTGAGTGATCGCTCGGTTCTCGGTAGGTAAGTACGATTGTGGGGGGAAAAAAAATCCATACATCTCTTTTAAAGTGTCACTAAACCCAAATCATAAAAAAAAAAGAATCAGCAAGTGGTGCAATACATGCTGTTCATACTCGTTCAGTCACTATTTTGCGGCTGTGATGGCAACTCTGCACATGCTCAGTTTTCAGCCACACATGTGGGCGTGTACACAGTGGTAAATGACAGACCACTCCCTCAATCCTCCATGTCCAGTAACCAGCTAAACACAATTCGGTATTAAATGTAGATTAATGGTGCCTTCGCCTCCCTCTTATTCCAAAACACAGGATGGAGGAGCGTGACAGCCTGTGACTGGCAGAAATCTGCCCACACCATGTTAATTCCGCTAAATAATAAAGATTTGATTTCAAATATAAATTTGCATGATAATTTAAAACAGTTTATTGATATTTATTTTTACTCTGTGTTCCAAAGGTCGATTTTATTTTGAACATGTGATCAGCAGCAGAGGACTATAAGCTCCTCCTGCTTATGTTTCCCTGCAGACAGGCTGGAAAAGAGCTGCGTCGTGTGACAGCTGTATATCGATTAGGAAAAAGGTAGATTTTTTTTAAACTAAAATAAAGTACCATCATCCACACACAGAAACAGAAGAGACAATGTAAATTAAACAACGTGGGTTTAGCATAATTAAAGTTTCATTGTGCCTTTGGAAAGCTTTTAACAAGCTTCGAGCAACTATCTCTAAGGTTTTGACGTGCCCTTCAACACCTGTTTGGAAATGTTAAACAAAGATCCTAATGGGAGTGTTGATTGTCACTTTAAAACAAGCTGCCAGCAAGCTTCAGTAGGTTTTCAACAAGCTTCAAGAAGCACTGAATCCTGCTAGCAGCTTAAAGTGGCAATCAGCATTCCCATTAGGATCGGCATTCAACATTTACAAACTCGAGCTGAACGGTACTTTAAATTCATCAAATGCTTTGTAAAAGTTTGCTCTTCATATAAGCTGAAGCCTGTGTGAAACTGTACTCATCTTCACTGGTAAGGCTTTCTTGCAAATTGTGGGAATTTTTGCCCATTCTGCATTTCCCCACCGCAATTATATTAAAGAAACACACATTGTACATTATATATTACTGTAATAGATCGGATTTTACAAGCATTTTAAACTAGGGCTTATATTGCAGCCCTCCTGGAAAATAACGCTAGGTCTTATTTTCATGGAAACAGGATATATAATATATATATATATATATATATATATATATATATATATATATATATATATATACACACACACACACACACACACACACACATATACATATATACACACACACATACATACACACACACACACACACACTTTCCCTCAGTTTAGGCCGATAGGCATTCTTCTACATATTTTTGTTAAAAATAAATCAAAATAAGAGTTTATTGATTGGTTTGCACAAAAGTTATAGCGTCTACAAAATAGGGGATAGTTTGACATTTTGTTATGGTGGCGGTCATCGATTTTTATCGTGACTGCGACATTATGGCAGACACATTGGCACTTTTGTGCACACATTTATACGGCAATCAATGCTATAAAAATGCACAGATTACTGTGTAAATGTGACTGGCTAAGAAGGGGTTAAGTGTGTTCTAGGGAGTGATTCTGTTAGGGGCGTGGCTTCCTGTGTCACGATACTGATCGCTGCTCCCGATGAGAGGGAGCAGATGATCAGTGTCATGACACATCCCGACAATAGGCAGAACGAGGAGATGCTTGTTTGCACAGGCATGCCCCGTTCTGCAGCTCTGTGACACACGATTGCGGGACACCGATGCCGGCGGACATAGAGTCCGCTGGTCCTGCGGGCACGATTGTGGATCTCGCGGCAAAAGAGCACCACAACCACTGAGTGTATTCTGCGTCATTGGAATAGTGGCAGTCATAATCATAGCGACATAAGCAGCTCACTGACCAACTTTTCAGGTTACTTGTAAGCCATTGTTTTCTTTGTGCCCTGTTCACGCCATGCATGAGCAGTGGGTGGCATGCAAAAAAAAATAAAAAATGCAGCTGGGAGGCATGGCCTCCACCAAAGAGGAAGGTTTAGGTTTACCTTATTTTGAAATGCAGAGTTATGGACTTGTATATATTCTACAAGATTCTGAAGATAAATTGTATCATTTTTACAAACATATCTGGTTTCCTTTTCATATGAAAACTCGGCATTTCACAGAAATGAAACTGCCACAATTTTACTGTAAGTACACATCTGCCTCTTGCATAAGCACCTTGTATGTCTGAGATCAGCTTTACTGGAAGTCGCTTGTTTCTGAACAGTTGTCAGACCTTTACCACGGTCTACTTTCACTTGCAGTTTACGGCATAATCATGTCCTACAGATGACTGCGGTACCACCAGAGAAACCCCATCCTACAATAACAGACACATAGCACAGTATACACTAACCTAGCCTGCAACTGATCGCTTCCAAATGTTTAGAAAAAGCAAAGCATCCAATATAACTATATATAACTATAGGTTCTTGACAACTAATTGCGAGGCAGTCAAAATCATATATGTTTTTATCATTCTATCTAGTAAATCTTCTGCCCTTGTTGTTTTAACTTTGGATAGTAAAACTTTTTTTTTCTGCCAGTAAATACCTTATACAGCCCACTTCATGTTTGTCTGGAAAAAAGCCTAGGCTTATGACATCATGCCCAGCTCTCATGTGAGAATTTGCCAGGAAGAGAGGGGGGATGAGTGAAAAGAGGGCCAATGAGAGCTGCAGAGCTGAAGGTTTTGCTCTGTGTGTGTGTAAATCTAGGAAGTAAACAGGCAGCAGCTTCAGCTGCCCACAGTTAAAATGGTTGCTGCCAGATTTAGTGGGGGGAAATTTCTGCAGCATATTTGGCAAGTACAGAATCACAGTATATATAAAATAATATGCAAAGTGGCTGGAGGGAAGCTTTAGAATGGCAAAGATGTTTTTATTACAGATTATGTGAGCAGACTGCAGTTCCTCTGTAATCTGAATGATCTTGACATTGGTAAATGCACTGTGTGAAGACCTCACACATTTATTTAATGGAATTCTGTGATATAGTCACTATGCCCTGTAGGCAGGCACTGCTGTGTCACATATTTCACAGAGCCCGCCTTCTGATCTACAGAGGTGCTGAGAGGAGGCAGAGTCAGTTCAGGAATCACTGCTTGCAAGCAGCAAGGTACCATGGGATATGTAGTCCTTACAAAGGGAAAGTAAACAGCAAAGAAGATGCAAAGCATGCAGGGAATCCAGAAAGGTGTGGAAAGCGACGGCCAGCAGACAGGCAGAACTTAGAACATGAAAGAAGATTTTTCAAGTATTCTTATATTGGATTGTGAAATATAACGATTGTTTGTATTCTTATTATAATGCTGATGTAGAATGAAAGTGTATGCTGTGACCATAGATCTCTAACAACAAACGAGAAACTCTACAGTCCCTCCTAACCGCTGTGAAGATACACAAGACTAGTCACAGGATCTTTAGTTGTTATTTGCCTCTGAAACACAGTCACATACTGTTATTGTAGTACCAAGAGCTATTAATCCCAAAAGCAAACAATTAATATATTACAGCTTACCATTCCTTAGCTGTGATGTCTGCATTCATTTTCTTTTTTTTTAGGCTTTCTTTCCTTAATTTTTACCTGGTGACCCGGACAGTAAGGCTGCATTTCACACAAAAGGTGTTTTGAACTGCAGGCAGAATCGCCACGATTCCAAAATGCCCAGATGTAAATAAAATAAATAAATGCGCACATTTAGGATGCCAGTCATTTGATTGGGACCTAAAAATGCAGAGTGGTTCTGCCATGACTTTGGCACTGCAATTGCAGCAAACCGCATTGCGTGAAGCATATTGCCCAAAAGAAACGGTTTGCCACAATTTATTGCGGCAGAACCGCAACCGCGTTTTTAGGTGCCAAGTGACTGGCGTCTGAAATGTGCATTGTGTGATTTGTCATTCACACCTGGGCGTTTTGAAATCGCCACAAATCTGCCCGTGATTCAAAACACCCATGTCTCAATGCAACCATAGTCTGTTAATTTTCAACGGAACAAGCTGTCCTGTAGTTGAAGCCATTGCAGGGTCAAGGCAAACTATTTACTACTTACAGGAGCGCTTACAATCATCAACTTTCATGTAAAATCTTTATCCCAAAAGGAAAAACTGCTTGTTGTAACTTGTTATAAATGAATAGCTGGAGCTTGGCTTCAGTCTGTTAGTGTGTCAAAATCCACCAGACACCGCCCCCCCCCCACCACAGACACTGGCCCTGCCCCCCACCACAGACACTGGCCCCCACCACAGACACTGGCCCCCCCCGCCACCACAGACACTGGCCCCCCCCGCCACCACAGACACTGGCCCCCCCCGCCACCACAGACACTGGCCCCCCCCGCCACCACAGACACTGGCCCCACCCGCCACCACAGACACTGGCCCCACCCGCCACCACAGACACTGGCCCCACCCGCCACCACAGACACTGGCCCCACCCGCCACCACAGACACTGGCCCCACCCGCCACCACAGACACTGGCCCCACCCGCCACCACAGACACTGGCCCCACCCGCCACCACAGACACTGGCCCCACCCGCCACCACAGACACTGGCCCCACCCGCCACCACAGACACTGGCCCCACCCGCCACCACAGACACTGGCCCCACCCGCCACCACAGACACTGGCCCCCCCACCACAGACACTGGCCCCCCCACCACAGACACTGGCCCCCCCACCACAGACACTGCCCCCCCACCACAGACACTGGCCCCACCCCCCACCACAGACACTGGCCCCACCCCCCACCACAGACACTGGCCCCACCCCCCACCAGACACTGGCCCTTTTTTCTTCTGTATCTCAAGCCATGTCACTGTCACTCTTCCTGGACAGCCTGTGCACATGGAGAGTAAAATAAAGACAAGCCAAAGAAAGAAAATGAATTCTAGTGAATACCATCATCACGTTACCCATATACAGATATAACCGAGGACATTTCAAATCTATTTTAGTGCTTTAATCAAATGTACATTGAATTTGCGGTTGTTCCTCTTTAAAATGGATTTATTTTTTTTGCAGCATTTTACTGGAAGCGGTTCATGTTGCAGCAACAGGGGAGGGACTCTGAACTTTTGTACTTTTAGTTAGTTTCCGAAGAATTTTGAAAACAACTTGCATTGCATATTTAAAAACACACACACACACACACACACACACAATCATCTTACACGAGCAGAGAGGCCTGGTGTGTCCAAGCAAAACTGACCCACGACAGATCATAGACCAAGATAATTGTACACATAGGAGATCCACAAAACAGTCTGCTCAATGCTGTATGTGCGAGTTCAGCAGACCTTGTTTAAAAAGTATTTCCACGTCCTAATCTCAAATATAATAGAGTTTTATTGCCTTATTACACGGGCGATCCGGGCGGATAGGCGGTCGTATTCAGTGGCAGTGCAATGCTTGGCATAGCAGCACTCTATGCTATAGCTGGATGCAAATTAAAGTGTGCAGCAGCCCCCCCCCCCCCCCCAATACTTACCTGGGCTCCCCTATCGATGCAGCAATATCCACGATACAGGGACTCGCACTCCTGATTGGCTTTTTTTAAGACTTACATTTTATTGATTTTCAGCATTTTCCAGCCAACAAAAAAAAAAAAGAGAAGGGGACAAAAGAACATAAAAGGACATAAAACATTGTAGAGCCAGTACTTGGCAGGACAAACCGTATTGCCGGCTATAAAACTGAAGCAAAATATGCAGGACAAACCACCAAAACAGTTCAAAGCAAGATCCGATCAGTTGAATGTAGGGGTAAGTTTCTATATCATCACGTTGTCCAGCCTGCCAGAGAGTGCTTTAGCGAACAAAGGAGAATGGGGGTATGGTGTGGCGGTTAGGAGAAGTCCGTAAAATGAAGGAGAGTAGAGAAAGAGGTAAAGAGTAGAGAGGAAGAAGAGAAAGGAGAGGACAACCACCTGCCCCAAAACCTGCCCTGCAGCCCGGGGATCTCAACCACGCAGCGATTCCCCAAAACGGGGGTTCATCAGGCTATCAGGGCCTCCAGCACATTTCCATAGATCCCATACCCGGTTGTGAGTATCGACAGTTCAGGGAGGCTGTCATATATCCTTTTGATGTCCCTGATTCTAGAATGTAGTTCAAACAGAGAGGGGGCTTCCTTCCTTTTCCATTTCAAGGCTACCAAACACTGGCCAGCCTGTGCCAAGAGTTTTTTTTAGAACATTTTGAAAAAGAGGGAGGCCCAGGAGGAAAAGTTTAGGGCAAAACGGCAGCCAGGAATCAAAGATGGAGTGGAGTAGGGAGTGCACTGTCCGTCAGTAGGATCCAATCAAAGAGCAGGTCCAATAGGTATGATAGCGTTCCCACCTCATCACAACAGCGCCAACAGCGCCAACAGCGGCATTCAGCTGAAGGATATATGGAGTGGAGCAGGTCTGGAGTTTGGTACCAGTGTATTGATTCTCTTTATAGAGCGTACAACAAACAAGGGGTTAGTAACCCTTTAAAAAGTGTTACTAAACCCACAACCATAAAATCAGTCTGTATATGAAGTAAACCTAGCATGCTTGTTATGCTTCATAGCTATGAATAAGCACTAAAGTTTGGTGTGAAACGTGTCAGCTTTTACCCCGTCTGCTGTGGCATGCTTTGTGTGTTTTTTTTTACAATAAAAGCAATTTATTTTTGGAGTGCGGCTGTGCAGAACGTTTTTCCCTCATTTTGCATTAGTCTACGGAATACTTTGCAAATATATATTTTCAATGATCATCAGCCCCATCTAGTGGCCAAAACACCATATGTCATGACTCACTATTCTGTATGATTGAGAATTGAACCTGGAGAGAAATATTCAATGTTGTCCTCACTTGCGTAGAAAAAAGTATTACAGTACTATTCATTTTAAATGTTTAACTTACTGGCAGTGCACCAAAATCATCATCTCTATTTTCTGTGAGTTAAAGCAGAGTTCCACCCAAAAGTAGAACTTGCGCTCATCTGATTTCCCCCCCCCCCCCCTCTGGTGCCACAATTGCCACCTTTAAGGGGGAGAAGGTATTCTTTCTGCCTTCCCGGAGCCTCAGATGTGGATTATGACATCATGGTTGGGGCTCCTTCCCCTGTTGCCGGGCCAGTAGAAGAGAGGAGCGAGTCCTGCGCATGCGCAGTAGGTTTCCCGGCGTAAAGCCGAAAGGCTACACTGCTGGGTTCTCTTACCCGCAATGGTGGCGGCAGCAACTGATGGCTGATGGAAACATCAGCTGTGGTGCCCATATCGCTGGACTCCAGGACAGGTAAGTATCCATTTATTAAAAGCCAGCAGCTGCAAAATTTGTTTTTTTGGGCGGACCTTCACTTTAAAAGGGTACAGTTCAATAAGAATGGCCTTCCCCAACATAACATACATGGTAAATAATTGCAATGCATGGTGTGATTGGGCCCTTAGGCTCCATTCACATCTAGGCGTTTTGTCGCCCTACGCCGAAGGAGCCTGACATACGCTGGAGGGGCGAATTTACATTGTCGGCTATGGAGATGGTTCACATCTCCACGCCAAACGCCCAGACGCCTGAAGCCTGAAACAAGTCCCGGACCCTTTTTTTCAGGCGTCGTGGGCGTTCGGCAATAGCCGACAATGTAAAACATCCCAGCTCCAGCAAAAAGAAAAGGGCGTTTTGTCGCCGCAAATCGCGGGGACAAAACGCCTTTTTCATGTCGCCCAAATACGCTGCTCCCGCAGACGCCTAGTTGTGAATGCAGCCTTAGAGTCCAGATACTGTTCTCTGGAAAAGGTATGTAAATAAAGCCCTACAGAAGAAAGAAGGATACAGAATACTTTATTAACCCCACAGGGAAATTTGGGAATTGTTACGACACACTTAAAGGAGTTGTAAACGAAACATTTTTTTTGCTGAAATGACTGTTTACAGGGTATAGAGACATAATAGTTAACGGATTCCTTTAAAAAACAATTAAAAATAGATAAAAATCAATCATATAATGTACCTGCAGTTTCAGTTTCGTTTTTGCGTGCTGTTCCTGGTTCTCTGATGTACAGAGGCACAGAGCCAATACAGGGCAGTGATGGTTTGGAAAACGAAAGTGATTGGTGCTGAGGGGTTTTAGACACACAGTAATCACACCTCCTTGATTAGTGACCACAGAGAGAAAGCTCCCAGTACTGTGGTCATCAGGAAACAGACAGACAACCAGGAAGTGTGGAGATCAGAGAAGGATTACAGCAACTTGAGAGCAAAAACAAACCATGAGGACATGAAAACAGCACTGCATTAAGGTAAAGGAAGCTATTAAGATAAAAAAAAAATCATTTACAAACCCTTTAAAGACAACACAAGATCACAACAATAGACTGAACAAGATACAAAACACAACAAATTTAGGGGTTTTTACACTTATGGCAACGCTTTGCATGCTGACCAGATCTACCAGTTCGGTGAGGAAAAAGCAGACAAGTATCCTGCCGAGCAATTACCTGGAAGACTGCCTCCGATCAGTGAGTCAGCACTCTAATGTGGGAGTCTGCAGAACAGCTGGGCCATTACTTCTATCCATTCACTGCAGCCTTACCTCCCATTAATGTGTGCTGAGCACCGTACACCCGCTGACAGCTGCCTGCAAGTGGATTTCAATCTTATTATTACAGCACAGCAAAAGCCGCCTGAGCAAGGGAAAAAAAAACACTTCTCCGAGAGCTTGGCTTGTGTATGCAAGATCTACCCATGTATAACAGAGGTGTATTGATCTGAGGATGGCTGTATAAATGACACCCGGCCACGCATAGGAGGGAATAGAGGAAAGGAACTCACATTATAGAAAATACCATATAGATGGGAGAATGGCTAAGGGTGATCAAAAGAAACTTCCCAGGTGGTGAGATCTACACCATTACATGTCAGTACATCCATCTACCAGCCCAAAGGTAAGTGGTTTCCATTCAAAGATGGAGGAGCCAAATCATTCCATAACCACTGCTCTTCTTCAAAAAGCTCCTTCACACAAACATACAATTGTTAAGGTAATCGTTTTAAATCTACTAACATTTTTACCAAAATCTGGATTGAATGGTGCGAAGGTCCACACTTCTACAATAAGGCCCCTTTCACGTGGGCGCCCTGTGCGCCATTTCAGCAGAGAAACCTAGACTGATCCTGTGCCGAGTGAGATTGGACTGGAAATAGATGTCACACATGGGGGATATTCGTGTCCATTCAATTGTTGCCTCTGTTCCATTATGGGGAAAAATGCAATCCCTATTGGTGGACAGATTGTAAGCGAACATGTTTGCGCCAATATCCCCCCACATCCGGTGAAGTCGGTTAATTCAGTCCTGGACGGCAACTATTAGCAAGCTGTTCAGTCTGACGAACCTGAAGAGACCCAGATGTGGGTGGATCTAGGCTGAGGCATGTCCACTTACATCTAGTCACCCCATAGGGATACATTGCAGTCTGTTTGGACTAATGGACCTTATTGGTGCCTTTCACTGCATGCAATAATACATTGAGTGTTTTATACAGATTTTATTATCATCTATACGTTTACTTCTTAGTCAGGGAGAAACATGGAGAAAGATTTCTTCATTAAAAGGGGTTGTAAAGGTAAAAAACAAAAAAAATGTCCTCATTTCTTCTGAGAAATCCTCACTTCCTGTTCTTCTGTCTGTAACTCCACACAGTAATGCGAGGCTTTCTCCCTGGTGTGGAGTGCCGTGCTTGCCCCCTCCCTTGGACTACAGGAGAGTCAGGACACTCTCTACATTGCAGATAGATAAAAGAGCTGTGTGTTAGTGGGCGTCCTGACTCTCCTGTAGTCCAAGGGAGGGGGGCCAGCACGACACTCCACACCAGGGAGAAAGCCTCACATTACTGTGTGGAGTTACAGACAGAAGAACAGGAAGTGAGGATTTCTCAGAAGAAATAAGGACATTTAAAAGCAAAATGGAAGGATGAGGTAAGTGAAGGAGGACTGCACTACGGTAAAGGAAGCTATTTAGGGGGAAAAAAAATTGTACCTTTACAACCCCTTTAACCTAAAACTTTACTGAAGGATCAGTAAAAAATGTTTTATATGTGTGTGGGGGAAAAAAAATGAACAGGATATCGGACATTAAAACATTTGACGTTCATCCTACAATGTAATGTATGTCACCATTCTAGGTCACAGAAAGCTGGCAGGACTCTTGAGATCACCTGTTGCCATGTTCAGTCACCTTCACTTCAAACATGTTTTTTTAAGCCCTTAAACATTGACATTTTTATATGTGCCCATTAAATAAAAGTATAGGTATGCTTTAGACCCATTTCACGCTGGTTGCTCTTCCACCACACTTTTCCAGGCAGACAAAAGCACATGGAAATTATTCCATATTACCATATTGACTTATTGAGTATAAGCCTAGGATGGGAAATGTAGCAGCTACTGTGAGTGAAAAAGAGTGTCAACAGTGCCCATCTGCAGCCTCACTGTGCCCACCTGTCTCATCAGTGCTTAAAGGGGTTGTAAAGGTAAAAGTAAACTCCCGGGCGCGTCCACGTCATCCTCTTCGGTTCCCAGCCTGGCCGTTGATTGGCTAGGCTGGGTGGATTGATAGCAGCGCAGCCATTGGCTGGCGCTGCTGTCAATCACAGCGCATGACGCGGTGCGCCAGGGGGGGGGGGGGGCCGAGTTATACAGTCGGTGGCTATGGCCGCCGCTGTATCACGGGAGCGCGCTCGCAAAAGCTTTCCACTGTGCGAGCGCCCTCGCATGAAGATGGAAAGCTTTTGCGAGGAGGAGCCCAGACAGCCGCCGAGGGACCCCAGAAGACAGTTTTCCGGGCCACTCTGTGCAAAACGAACTGCACAGTGGAGGCAAGTATAAAATGTTTGTTATTTAAAAAAAAAAAAAGTCCTGACTTTAGTGTTCCTTTAACTGTAGTCAGCGGTGTTCTGTCAAAAGTTCCAAGTTGTCAAATTCTCCAACCGGGTGTACTGTGCGTCCACGAGAACGTCTTTCTGCTGCACGTCGTCAACCCATCAAATTCACCAACTCCACTAGCCGCCGCACCGCCCCTGTGCGGCCTTCATTTAATGCACGATAATCCCCCACCACACACCAAGGCAGACGTTCTCGTGGATGCGCTCGCACAGTACACCCAGCAACGGCGACTACAGTTAAGACAGCATGAAATAGCGGGAGACTCTAGTATACGCTGAGGGGTGCATAAAAAATGTGAGGAAAAAGTTGGCCAATACTGGAGTATATATGGTAAATCGTATGCAAGGCTCCTTACCCACGGGTGCCTCTGTTATACGGATTTCACTTGCTCAGCGAGGGATCGTTCCGCTGATCCCCGCTGAGCAGGCGGATGACAGGTCCATCTCCGCTCACTGATCAGATAGCCGAGACAGACAAAGTCACACTCTCCTCTGAGAAAAATCAGGGAAAACAAACAGTCTGTCCATTTTGATTCGATCGTATCCGATCCACCAGACAGATGGAAAATAGGGCCATCATCCATCTGGATTTTGTGGACAGGATCTGATCGCAACAGATGTCAGCGGACACGTCACCAATAACATCCGGGGTACGTAGGGGTACATGGAAGGTCCGATCAGGTCCACCTCAAAAACTGACAGGCAGACCTGATCAGACAGCACGTGTGAAAGAGCTCTAAATATATATATATATTGCAAGTGCACTGCGGAAAAGTTTTGCATGCTTGACTTGTAATAAAAAGGTGCCTTTTCGGCGTAGTTTTTCAAAAGGGCACATTCCATGGTAAGTCAATAGGAATGCATGAAAAGTGCATGAGTGTGAAAGGGCACTTAAAATATCCTTTTAACCCCTTTCCTAGGACCTAACCTAATCCACCTTCCACAGATGCAAGCCTACATCAATCTCATGGCTGCCGTTATGTGTTTTTCTTTTACATCCAGCGTCCCCCCAAAGACTTCTATGGAGTTGTGACCCACGGCTGGAGAAAGAGACGGACCCAATGAAATCTAGAAGTCTGCATTGCACAGCTAGGACAGTGAAAACACATGGTGCTAGATATACCCAGGACAGCTCTGAATTTCTGAAACAATCATCTGGTTTTCTTTAAAGAACAGATAAATAATGTAATGGTAAATTTAGCAGACCTAAAGAGCGAACAGGAGACATTGCTCATCAGGGTTTCCATAGACATAAAGCAGTATATATTGTAGACAGATTCATACAGAGAACCCAGATAAGCTGGGGAGAGAAAATGTACAGTGAGTGACTATATGGTTACATCAGACCCCTGTCCTGCCATGCTCAGTGTACAGACAGCCGGCCCTCCCACACATCACAGAACGCTCGCTGCTTACCTACAAAGACGCCGTTCTTCAGGCAAATGGGAAACAGACTTTCTGTAATGGGAGTGTTCATGAAATACATCGCTGCTTCCCGTACACCATTCACATCAATGATCGGCACTGAGATGAAGTTCCCTAATTTCACTAAGGGCAGTTCTGATAGAAATCTACTGCTGTCATTCAGTACAACCTATAAATGTTCCTGAAAGAGAAGCTGCTGGGCTTTTTAAAAACTTTTATCACTTACACAATAAATTAATCGGCACAAATAAAGAGGAACCATTACTGCGTGTGCTAGAGTTCAGCCCCCATAGATATAAAAGACACAGATTAAAGGGAAAGTGCAGTCTTCATCGAGCAGAGTCACCGGCAACTCATGTCTTCGTGAATTTTCCATTTTGTTCAATAAAAAAGTGGGCTGCAGTGCAGTGGCGGCTGGTCGGGGGGAGGAGGCAGACAGACCCGACTACAGACACACCCCTTCCCCAGGCACCCATCCCCCAGGTCGCCAACCACCCCCCTTCGCTCCAGCTCGCCAACGCACACTATTGCCCCCCCCCCCGGGTCGCCAACCACCCCTCTTCACTCCAGCTTGCCAACGCACACTATTGCCCCCCCCCCCCACTCCGGGTCGCCAACCATCCCTCTTCGCTCCAGCTTGCCAACGCACACTATTGCCCCCCCACCACCCGTCTCCTGGCCACTTCTCTTCCTGGCCAATGGGGTCTCAGGACCCGCTTCCTGATTGGCCAGGAGGAGAAATGGGAAGACTTTTTTAAGCCAATTAAATCCTCCAGCTCCAATCATGTGCTTATAAAAAAAAAATGAAATCCATAGAAATCCATGCGTCCGACACTCTGCATCTAGATTAGAGGGTGGCGCCCGTGCGTCCCTAATGAGCAGCCGCAACTGCTCCCATGCCCTAAAATACAGTTTTGACTGAGGCAACTCAGAAAAGCACCTTTCACATGAGTATAATCTCCCCAATACCAAAAAAAAAATCATTTGGTGTAGTTATTGAACTGTGATTGGTTACAGCATCTTGCAATCTCCTATACAGCAGCACCCAGGTTGAGAGAGAGGAATCAGTCCAATCGGATGCCCTGAATACAAATGCACCGACATGAAACATGCTGAACCAGAGTGGGCAAAGGTATGCGTATGCAGACTATTATTATGTAAATACCTGTATACATGTTCAAAAAGGGGCAACAACGGTTCATTACATATGCTTGCTGCACTACCTGTTTGTGCTTTGTGAATACTCTTTTCTCTGTAAGTTGACCGATTCCAGGTAAACAGGCCTCTTGCCCCAAACTCCAGCCATTCTCAATGACAACTAGAGTGCACATGATCTAGGCCAGGGGTCTTCAAACTGTGGCCCGAGGGCCAGATGTGGCCCTTTGCTAGTCTTTATCCGGCCCTTGTGGCACAATTCCTCCCACTGATATGAGGCACTTATTGTCCCACTGACACCAACAATGGGGCACTATATCTTCCACTGATCCCAATGATCGGATACTATACCTCCTACAAATAGGGGGAATACATCTCCTATTGGCTACCAGCCCTCGCTGATGCTGGGCCCGTGACACGTTCTGCACCTGCTGGCCACAATCCGGCCCTCCTAAAGTCTGAAGGACGATAAAGTGGCCCTTTGTTTGAAAAGTTGGGAGACCCCTGATCTAGGCTGTCCAGGCTTTAGGTCACATGAGAAGGCAGAAAGAGGTACTTGAAGAGTAACACAAGTAGACAGGTCCTCTTTAAAATTACAGATAAATGTGAGAATGAGCTTTTCCTGGATTAGAGGTGCAGATTATTTCCAGGGCAAACAAGCTCGTTGAGGAGAGAAGAGGCCAAGCACACAGATTCATCTACTAGAAATGAAAAATAATCTAAGACAATGACCTTTAGAACAAAATATGTGCGTCTGCTCTTACTGGAATTTTTCAAAGTACATAAACACAGGCCAATCTCAGGGCTGGATCAGCAGTCACAACCTTGGCAAAAACCACCCAGAGTCACCGAGGATTCACTACTCAGTTCTCAGGAAAAAGAAACAATTCGCTGCAGAAAACCTGCTTCCTCTCTGTGTATTGCCAATAAAGCATCACCGTAAAACTGTCCTAACTTACACAATAAAAACCACACATGAAAAAACAAACACATTAGTATAAGTGAGCTGAAGAACTGCAGTCTGCTCACATCATTTGTAAAATGAAAACATCTTTGCCATTCTGAAGCTTCCCTCCAACCACTTTAAATATTATTTTATATATACTGTGATTCTGTACTTGGCAAATATGCTGCCGAAATCTCCCTCCACTGAGTCTGGCTGCAACCATTTTAACTATGGGCAGCTGAAGCTGCTGCCTGTTCACTTCCTGGATTTACACACACACACACAGAGGAACACCTTAGGCTCTCATTGGCCCTCTTATGACTCACCCCCCTCCTGGCAAACTCAGTGAGAGAGCTGTGCATTATGTCATAAGCCCAGGGGCTAATGACCAGAAAAGAAAGAGGAAGGCTTTATGCCACAGACACCAACGGTGAGGCATTATGCCACAGACACCAACGGTGAGGCATTATGCCACAGACACCAACGGTGAGGCATTATGCCACAGACACCAACGGTGAGGCATTATGCCACAGACACCAACGGTGAGGCATTATGCCACAGACACCAACGGTGAGGCATTATGCCACAGACACCAACGGTGAGGCATTATGCCACAGACACCAACGGTGAGGCATTATGCCACAGACACCAACGGTGAGGCATTATGCCACAGACACCAACGGTGAGGCATTATGCCACAGACACCAACGGTGAGGCATTATGCCACAGACACCAACGGTGAGGCATTATGCCACAGACACCAACGGTGAGGCATTATGCCACAGACACCAACGGTGAGGCATTATGCCACAGACACCAACGGTGAGGCATTATGCCACAGACACCAACGGTGAGGCATTATGCCACAGACACCAACGGTGAGGCATTATGCCACAGACACCAACGGTGAGGCATTATGCCACAGACACCAACGGTGAGGCATTATGCCACAGACACCAACGGTGAGGCATTATGCCACAGACACCAACGGTGAGGCATTATGCCACAGACACCAACGGTGAGGCATTATGCCACAGACACCAACGGTGAGGCATTATGCCACAGACACCAACGGTGAGGCATTATGCCACAGACACCAACGGTGAGGCATTATGCCACAGACACCAACGGTGAGGCATTATGCCACAGACACCAACGGTGAGGCATTATGCCACAGACACCAACGGTGAGGCATTATGCCACAGACACCAACGGTGAGGCATTATGCCACAGACACCAACGGTGAGGCATTATGCCACAGACACCAACAATGAGGCATTATGCCACAGACACCAACGATGAGGCATTATGCCACAGACACAAACGATGGGGTGTTTTCCCCTCCCACCAATAATGGAGGTACTATTCGTCCCACTAATACCAATGAAAAAAGTTTGCGCTTGGTTCCACATTCTCTGAAGGAAACATGTAGCAATTGAGCAAGCATGCTTTGTCACTCTGCAGGAAGAAATATTGTGAAAAGAAAAAAAAACCTTAAAAAATGAATTGCATAACTTTTTCCGTGTAATTGCAGGAGATCCTCTCTAATAGTTTCAATGGCCCAACAGAAGCTGTACAGACAGGATGACATTTATGTGAACCGGTGTACAAAAAAAAAGGAACTTTTCACAGAATAGCAACCAGACGTTATTTTGTAAACGGTTCTTCCGACTGGCAACTTCTTAGCATTCCCCCAGATCTATTTTCAATGTCATAAATGTTCCCTGTGGTTAGCAGTAAACTTGAGGTTTGGAAAGCCATTGGTTCTAAAAGCGGCCAGAGACATTAGAGGACAGTCAGATGTGTGAGTGACACCGACCAACAAGGGTTGGCCAAAAATATTCAAAAGAAAATAAGACAAACTACACCCCCCCCCCCCCCCTTTAGTTCCCTTGAGATCGGAAGGCCTGAGGGTGCCTGCTGCTACCCATACATGAGAATCTCCCCCTAATCATTGTCACCTCACCAAAGGCCCCATTCACATTAATGCGTTTGTGGTGATGCGGATTTAAAAAAAAAAAAAAATCTGCTTGCTGCACCCAAATGCTAAAATCTCATATAAGCTTTAAGAGGTTAGTGGAATTTCAAAAGTGATGTTTATTGACAGCTATAATGCAAATAATACCTGGCGATTCTGCCATGATCCATGCAGGTACCGTTCTAGTATTATTCTGGGACATACCAGACTAAGCTTGAAACTGCTCCCTCCACCATCGTTACACCTATACTAACTTACCTGTGTAAGAAAGATCTGTATACTTACCTATCTTCAGGGTGCTTCAGTCTAGTCACATGATCTCCTGTGTCAGCTAGCAACAGCTTCACAGGAAAAGAGGGAGCCCCCGACAACAATTGGGTCATCATAGTATAGTAAGCTTATGGGCGACGTCACCGTTCCAAGGCATTCCAGCTATTGTTGGGGTAAGGTTGGTTGTTAAGGTATGACAATTTTTAAATAGTTACATGGTCCAGCATGGGACCAGTGTAAGTACATATGTGCCACCCAAAGCCAAAACAAGAGAAAGCACACCACTTCAGGCAGACGGCGGGTGCAAACACGCCCCAGGTGCAGACCCCGGCTCACCACCATCCACAGTAGATATGAAGGAGAAACTAAATAGTCGCACACTGGAGCCAAACTAATGCTTGATAGAAAATCTGTGTCAGATGCCAAACAAAGGTACAGGAATCGAAGTTGATGCATTTCACACAAGTGTACCGTGTGAACAAGCATGGCGCACTCGTGTGAAACATGTCAACTTTGAGTCCTGTACCTTTGTCTGGCATATGACAATAGAGATTTTTCTATAAAGCATTCATTTAGCTCCAGTGTGCAACCATTTAGTTTCTCCTTCGTATTTACATATGTGCCATACCTTAGGGATCCCTGTGGAAGCTGGAGTTCACTGTAGTTAAGTAGTGTAGTAGTCCTCCAAAAGCTTCCAGGTCCCGTGCCGAGTGGCTGCCCTGGTGGATTGTAAACACAAGAGTTCAGTTGCCTATCCAAGCTGGACGAATGCAACCATACACGGAATTCAACCTTAATGAGTGACACCGCTCTGTCTACATCTACCAATTGTTGTGGTTTGTTGTCTCCCTGTCGAACTGGCCTCTGATGGAGAATTCAACTGGGCGTTTCAGCACGGTTTGCGAAGGCATTGTCCACTGTTGTCACCATCAGGCAATCCAAGGAAATACCATGCAGCCATTGCAGCAGTGCATGCATATAGACAGCAAGTGGCTGTAGTAGATCAGCAGCACTGAGATACACAAAGGATTAAAAAGATGAAAATCGATATATATTAAAAAAGGATGGCAATTGTTTATGATAAAAATCTCTTTAGCAAACTAAGAGCCCATTCACACCTCTACACATTGGGCTGCATTACCACAGCGCGCTGGGTTAGCATGAAGCCAGAACTGCTGACCTGATACTGGCTATGGGTCACTCAATGAGCTAAAGATATTGGATCCACATGACAACCAGACAAATATAATTTTCAGAAGGATAGGCCATCAATGGCTTCATATTTTCTCAAAGGCCTGAGGGCAAAACTAAAAAGTCAAAATGGAGAGGAAAAAAAAAAAGTTACATTACACACATTTTTCAGACAGACATCTGAAAGGCGGCATGCTGTAAGCCATACGCAGGACCGCGCATTTGCCGCTTACTAAGCAGGGTGAGCTTGAGGTTACTACAATCAGATTGAGGGGATTTTACCAAGCAAGAAAGTAATCACACCTCAAAGTGTCACATGTCGGCATAGCGCGTCGAAACATGGCCCCAGGCTTATTAACCACATACTGGCTGAATAGCCAAAGCAAACCCTGGAAAAATACAAGGAAAACAGAAAAATATGGAAGTAATAATCATGTGCTATTGTAAATTCTGAAACAACTCATAGTGGTAAGCACTGTGGGATCCAAGGTTACATCACCGAAACAAATACAAGCTGCATGGAGTTTGCATGTTCTCCCTGCTTTAGTTTGTGCTTTTTATAGTCCAGATCGTTTAATCCAGCCTACTTCATGTGGCCAAATTAAAGTGGACCTGAAATCAAATGTTAACCAAAACTACCGTCTTGCTGAGAATGATAATGGAAAGGCAAAAGAAAATTCTATTTCCTGGAGAAAATCATCCTTCCCGCTCTTTTCAGTGCTGGCCAAATTTCAATTTTTAAAAGTTCAAACCACTTGATCACATGTTCCCAGCTAAAGTTATGTTGAGCCAATAGGAACTCTGATACTTCTCTAAATTAGAAATCAAATGACCAAAATGACCAAAATGCTTAGGCCTTCGGCACCCGACCAGCACTGAAAGGAACCAAAAAGTGCGCTTTCTCCCGAACAACCTGATCAGAGGGAACCCTTCAGTTCCAAAAAACTCCTGCCAAGAACTACATCTACAGAAGAAAGTTGAGATAAAAGAATAAATACAAAAAATAAAGGAATGTGGACATATTTGACACCCAGGGCTGCTCTAAACAACAAATTGTTTTATGTAATAAAATTATATAATAATTATTAATTTAAAACAAGTCATTAAAGAGGGTTCTACTGGCATTTATTTTATTTTTTTAAAGTCAGCAGCTACAGTGTAGCTGCTGACTTTTAATAAGGACACTTACCTGTCCTACTCGCCCGCAATGTCATCCCCCATGAGGCCATTCCCTCAATCCTGGCAGCACCCGTTGCCGCCATCCTCAGTAAGGGAAACGGCAGTGAAGCTGTGCGGCTTCACTGCCCGTTTTCCTACTGCGCGAGTCATGCAGCGCTTTGTGAATGGGCGGCTGCTCTCTGGGATACACACAGTTCCCAGAAGGCAGTGCTCCCCATTCACCAGAAGACACCCGCGAGTAGGACGGAGAAAGAAGACCTGCCGCGGACGATGAAGAGGCAGATTAGGGACTTCCGCATAGTAACCGCTATTTCTGGCAAGTAAAAATTGAGGGTGGAACTCTACTTTAAATACTAGAAAAGAAGCACAGACAGTAAATATTGTAGTGCTCTGTCAGAAGAAAGGCACGGCCAGAAAAAATACTACCTTAAAGTGGTGGACAGTTCAATGCCCCACTACATGGTGGTCAGTGGTGTAATGCCTGCCAACATTGGTGGTCAGCAGGAGAACGGCCTTATAATTGTGGCCATCAGAAGAAGGGACCTCTTTACACTGGGTAAGTGGGAGTAATGCGCTTTACATTGGTAGAAAGTGGAAAGAATGTCCCTTACATTGGTGATCAGTAGAAGAATTTTCCCCTTACAGATAAAGCAGCAAAAAAGATGAATTGTGTCAGTGGGAACTCATCAGAGTCAGAAATTGCTTGTTGCTCAGGGAACCCTTGGCAATTTCTGGAGGAACCCTAGTTTCCATGGAACCCGGGCTGTGAAAGGCTGCTCCAGAAAATACACTCATTTCATATAAGCTCACTGTATTTGCTGGCTGGCGTATAAAAACACTTAAAAAAAAATGGCCAAAAAGCAGGGGTCGTTTTATTCGCCGGGTCAGCTGCTCAGAAGACTGCTGGATGTGCGGTAATACTGTATGCAGCTTTGGCTACATACAGCATATACTGCTTAGCCAATCCCGGTCGGTGATGTATTCAAATGAATACAGAGCCTTTTCGGATTGGAGTAACAACCTCAGCCAATCCGAGCAGGCTACATACAGTAGCCTGCTCGGATAGGCTTTGAGAGTCAGAGGAGTGAGCTGGTGATGTTACAATCTCTGCCAATCCAAGCAGGCTTTGCAGTCATTAGTAGAATAAATCGCTCGCTGTGATTGGCTCCGGCTCCAGCAAGAATGAAGAAGAATATGGCTCCAGAAGGGAGAAATATGAAGCATCGGAAGCCTTGGAAGGAGGGTCGTCTTATACGGTGAGTACAGGCAAAAAATCTTTAAAAAAAATGTAAAATTAGGGGGTCGTCTTATACGCCCGGTCACCTTATACACCGGCAAATACGATATTCTAAAAACTAAATAAGGAGCAGTAAAATGCTTTGTGGGAAAAGCGGTGAATCTGGCACAGAGACCAAAGGATTGAAGGGCCAAAGATTTTTTTTTTTTGTCTACCGGCTCCAGTGATGGAAAATAATTATAGAAATAAATGGTAAATTGCATTAAAAAATATCAAGCATAAGAAAATAATCATGCATTTTAACCACTTTGTTCCCTGCCTATAGACATACGACATCCACAGGAGAGATCTCCCATCCTGGGAGGGCGTCATATGACGTCCTCAGCCGTGCACCCGCGGTTGTGGGTAACAGAGCAGGGATGTGGATCTGTGAGTGTAAACACACAGATTCACATCCTGTCAGAGGAGACCGATGGTGTGTTCCCAGTAGAGAGGAACACCGATTGGTCCCCTTCCCTTGAGAGTCCCCTCCCCCTACAGTTAGAATCACTCCCTAGGTAACACAGTTAACCCCTTGATCGTCCCATAGTGTTAACACCTTCCCTGCCAGTGACATACAGTAATCAGTGCATTTTTATAGCACTGATCGCTGTTTAAATGTGAATGGTCCCAAAATAGTGTCACGTCTCCGATATGTCCGCAGCAATGTCACCGTCACGATAAAAAAAATCGCAGATTGCCGCCATTACTAGTAAAATAAATAAAAATGCCATAAATCTATCCCCTATTTTGTAGACACTATGGGCCAGATTCAGGTAGATGAGAGTATCTTTCCTCTGGAGTAACGCTTCTCATTTACGTTACTCTGAAGACCCTTTCAGCGCAAGTCCTGTAATTCACATAGCAGTTGCGCGTAAACTTGCGCCAGAGTAACGATAATGCTCTGGCGTAACCCGACGCAAGTGGAAGTGGGTGTGATCATATGTAAATGATGGGCGGAGCCCAGCGCAGAGGCTTACGTTCAGCGCATCATCCACGGAGCATGCGCAGTGAGTGCGGCTCCACTCGCCCCCTTGTGCGCATGCTCACAACTTCCGTCGGCACCACTTCCTGGGAAACGTCAGCGCAATGCGTTCCGCTGGGCGCTTAAAAGCGCTGGCGGAAACGCCATTCCGGCGCAAAAGTAGTTCCGTTTCCCCCCACCCCAGGGAAGATACTTTTGCACTGTAATGGCTGCTCCCGCTACCCTCAGAGAGAGGAGGAACCTCAACTTTAATGCCCAGGAGGTCTCAGTGATTATCTCGGCTATGGAGACGGATAATGAATTTCTCCATGGCAAAAAAAGCCGGAAGACCAGCCGGGAGAGGAAGCAGGGCATCCTGGAGTCGATTGCTGCCAGGGTCAATGTCCTGGGCTACTCCACCCGGACTGCTGGGGACATACAAAAGAAAATAAACGACCTGCGGCGCAAGCTGAGGTACAAGGTGGCCTCCATCAGGAGGTATGAGAGGGGCACAGGTGGTGGTCCCCCATGTCCTGTCACCCTGACCGCAGAGGAGGAGGTGGTTGCTCGCTGCCTGGAGAGGGAGCAGGTGGAGGGGGTCGCAGGCTATGACTCCGTGGAGGAAGGCACAAGGACAGGTAAGTGTTTTATAATCCCCTATTTGTTGTTTTGCATTTGGGGGGGGGGGGAACATGTGCCAAGTGTGTGGGACCACCAACATGTGTCTGCTTTGTGTCATCCACAGATGACGGAGCTGGGCCATCATCTGTCAGCCTGCATTCCACCCCATCCCCCCCACGCCATCATGTGCCCGAGCCACTGGGTGGTGAAGAGGTTGTGGAGGAGGAGAGTGGCCACACCACACCTGCCGAGGTGGTTGTGGAGGATCCTGCTGTGGCAGAGCAGGACTTTTCATTAGTCTTGTCTGTCTCCTCCCCTTCTCCTGGCCCGTCTGTCGTCCCCTCCCCCATCCTTGGAAGCCCCTCAAGGGCGACACCTTCCACCCGAGGACATCCATCTTCTGGCCCCAGGAAGGCGACCCAGAAGACCAGGGGGGTGTCTGATGGTGTCCAGGACCAGTTGGCGAGGGATCACGCCAGGCAGACGGAACAGATGGGGGCCATAGCGGTGCACTTGGAGAAAGTGGCTGACAGCCTGGGCTCCGTTGCCAACCTCAGCAACGCAGTGCAGGATGTCAGCTGCAACTGCGCTGCAGTGGTCACCACTTTGGGGGAGGTGCAGGGGGATATAAGGCACCTCACTGCAGCCGTCCAGGCCAACACTGCTGCCATCCATGGGAACAGTGCTGCCATCCGGGAGCAGGGGAGGCTGAGTCGGCGGGCCCAGCATTACCAGGTGACCCGTCAGCTCCGGATGCAGGCCCAGACGAACACATACCTTGGACGGATAGCCAGGGCCTTGGAGGGCACGCAGGCCACACCTGCCAGGAGTGGCCCACCTGGGGATCAGCCACCTCCAGATGCCCCCCCACCCCCACCCACTCCATCCAGGCAGCTGCGGAGCCAGAGAGGGGCCCCCAGAAGAAGCCCCCGGCATCCCCGATGAGGCCTTTTTTTTTTCTGGTTTTATATTATTGTTTTTGACATACTCAGGTCATGAGTTTATTTTTTATTTTTCTCAGGTTATGAGATTTTTTTTCTTTTAATGATCAGGATATGATATTTATAATTTCTTTTTGTACTGCACACGGTCAGGAGTGCAGGGGACAGTGTGAATGGTGTGTGAATGTGAGAGGGTGGCACTCCTGAAAGTAAGGGGTGTCACCCTCGGCCGTGGTGGTGAAGTGAACCCCACGGCTGAATGAATGATGTGTGAAAGGTGTGTGAATGGACAGTGACATCATTGGGGCCTTGACGCGGCGTTACTGCTCCCAACTCCTACATGCTGGACTTGGGCTAATCCAATGCGATGTGCATGTGGTGTGTGTGATCTAGGGACATCAGTGGTGTACACGCGTGCACTGTCTGTGTTATTAATGTTTTGGTTTAGTGTCCAAAGATGCCTACGGCGAGGACCCTCCTGACTGCTCTTCCATCAGCAGACTGGGTGTCCTCTGGCAGGTGGGGACTGTGTGGGTCGGGGGTCAGGTCATCACGTATGTCAATATGCAGGCCTTTTTTCATAGCAAAGTTATGTAGTATGCAACATGCACCGATGATCTGACACACAAAGGTAGGGGAATACAATAGGGCCCCCCCAGACTTATCCAAGCATCGGAAACGGGACTTCAGGAGCCCAAATGTTTGCTCAACCACTGCACAGGTTTTGATGTGTGCTTCATTGTATTTTCTCTCTCCTCTGGTTTGGGGGTTCCGGAAAGGAGTCATGAGATGGGGTCCCAGTGCATATGCAGAGTCATCTGTAAGGTAAAAGACAGGAGAATGTTAGTCATGCATGTGCGATTTCTGTTGTGCATCACGGGAGGGGATAGTCATGCCTGACTCCCTTGTCACTCACCAACCAGCCAGCTGTCCCCATACATATTCTGGTTAAATTCTGCTGGGATGGGGCTCTGACGGTATATGAAACTGTCATGGCTGGACCCGGGGTGTTTGGCACGGACGTGCCATATGAGGCGTTGGGCATCGGCTATCACCTGTACGTTGATGGAGTGCCAATGCTTCCGATTGCGGTATATGTGCTCTGTGGCACTGGGGGGCTGTAGGGCCACATGTGTGCAATCAATGGCCCCCACAGTGCGTGGGAATCTGGCAATGTTGTAGAAATCTGTCATTGCCTTCTGCCGCAGCTCCTCAGTGGTGGGTCTGATGAACTGGTTGGACATGCGTCTGAGGATTGCAGGGACAACCTGGTGCACACATCTGCTCACGGAGGATTGTGACATCCCAGCCACCACTCCACTTGTACGCTGGAATGATCCACTTGCTAGGAAATGGAGTGTTGCCAGTACCTTCACCAGTGGCTGCACTGCTTGTGAGCGGTGTGTCTTGCTGGTGATGTCATCCTGCAGGGTTGTGGTTAGTTCAAGTATTGCATCAGGGCTGAATCTGAAGAGGCGATACACCTCCTCATCCCCCATGCCAAAGAGGCTCATACGTGTGCGGTATATCCTCTCACGTGCCCGCCTTCTTGGTTCCAGGGGACCCATCAGTAGTTCTAGGACCACGAGTGCCCCTGGCATGTTGGCACACAGAGGTGTTGTCCTTGCAAGTGGGGGTGCTCAGCTAGCTCCTATCGTCGGTAACGCTGCTGTAGCTGCTCTCCTGCTGACCTGTGGCCGTCTGGAGTAAAGATAAAGCAGCCTTTTGTAGAAATAACTTTGCGCCGGACGGACCAGATACGCGCGACGCATGTAGCCAGCGTATGGTGCTAATCCGTTCGTGAATTGTGAAAAATCCCTCATTTGCATATTTGCAGGGGAAATCAATGGGCGCGACTGATGCGCCCAGCGAAAATAAACGCTGACGATACTCTGGCGTCGGAACGTTCCGCCGGTCGCAAATGAGCCGTTATTGGGCGCATCTAGTTTGGTGGGTACGGGCACATAGAAACGTCGGCGCATCAGCACAGTTACGCGGCGCTGTTGGAAAAGTTTTTTTTATGTGTATTGTGTGACTATTTGTAGAAATGTAAAATGGCTTCTAAGGAACACATTGCTTAATCTTGCCTCTGTAATGATTTCTAAGGACACGTGGCTTTACCTAGCCTAATTCTATTGTTTGTGTTACTTCTTTAAAATCAACCTTTGCTAAGAATTGTAAAAAGACACTGTGACTGGCAATAAAGCTTGTTTGCGTCATGAGCCACCGGTGGTCTTTTAGCCAATAGTATTCTTCCTGTTGACTCTATAAAGAAAGTCTTACACCTCGTGTCTGGATGGGACTTCATGCTTTCTTCTCAGCATGAAGGTTCTATCCGGTTGTACCGGTGCAACTGAAATAAAGTATCTTGCTTCTGGAACACTTGAAGTTTGACTGATCACAGGGGAAGAATTATCTTAACATTTGGTCCTTCTAGCCGCTACCAATGTGTGAAGCCCGGGTCCAATGGTCGATCAGAAATCAGTGGGTATCGGATCTCAAAACTCACTGACAAAATAAGTCCTCCCACATAACATTTGTGGTCAAATAGGGGCCGATTGCTACCGGGACCCGGGTTCAACCATCTGGTTCCGAACCTGCCATGATCCAGTCCTTCTAGTGTGTTTGGGAGGTAAGATACTTTAAATAACATTTTTTTTTCTCTCTCTCTAAGTCTATTCTTTTTTTTCTTTTTCTCTGCTTGATTCTGGTTATGAGTTATAGAACAGACTGGGATTGATTGTATGACATCTTAATAGTCCGCTGATGAGTTGTAATAACAGACATTGAGACTGATTGTATGACATCTTAATAGTCCACTGTAAAACAGGCATTTGGGGCGTTGCCTGAGGTAAAAATGGACGTCGCCTGCTGTCCGGGACAGATAAAAAAAAGATTTGAAGGGTATACCGAATGTCGTAGGTTGCGGACCCGACAATTTAAGCGCTAAAAGTAGGCGAGTGATCTACACAGATTACACTTTTTTTGCGAGGCCTACTGTTTTCTTGGTGATCACTTTTTCTGTAATAGGTGGTGTAGTACCATCTTCTTTTTTTTCTAATGGCCAACTTTACAATTATTTTTTTTACAGTACTGCTGCACACACGTTTTAACATTTTTGTTTTGTTTTGATTTTCCTGTATTCTTATTGTTATCATGGCCCAAGGATCGCTGCCCCAGTGTTTTACAAGTTATTAGAAAGCCCAATTAATGCCATTTTTCTGTTCAGGCAGTTATGTTTTAACGTGTCTGCAATCTTGTGTTTAGACACCGGACTTTAACCTCCCACCCCCCCCTTTTCGGACATATGTATTGTTAATGACTTGTCCGCCTATCTAAGCTAAGTACACTTGCTCTTTTGTGTGTGCGCGCGCGTGAATACAGACCAGGTCACCTTTTTTTTAGTTGTTTGGTTTGTTTTTTTGTCTGTGTTTGTTTTAAACACACTGTGCTTCTTTAAAAAAAAAAAAAGAAAAAAAAAAGAGGGGGGGTAATGGTAAAATATATGTGTGCATAGGTTTCCTGTTTGGGGAATTTAGACTTTGCTGTTGTATTATAGATTTTGGTGGGGTTTAAGAGTAGAATTACCGGTCTTGTATTCTAAACTCAACACTGAAGCAAACGTGCACCATGGGGAATAATTTCTGTAAAGGGATGTATTGTCTGTGCTGCTGTTGTATTCCTAATGCACCATTAGAAAGAGATAAAAATGTATGCATAACAAAGACCCTAAAATTGTGATATACTGTGCTAAAAGGGAAAGAAAATGTGTTTTTTAGAATAATTTAACTGTAAAAGGTTGCTAGAATTTGGTGAAAATGCTTAAATTGTTAAGATCAGAGAAGGTGTAAGTTAGAAATGGCGGCATGCTGGCTTGAACATTCTAGAAGAACAAAAGAAAAATGCCAAGCCCAACTTCCCCTAGTGGACAAAGAGGATGATTTAATTTGTAGAACCCAGAGACCACCTTCTTTATAATGGTCCTCCCCCTCAGGTGCAAGCCACTGCCAGAGTACCACCCTTCCTGTGACATCCACCCCTGTCAGAGGAACCGCCTCTGAACAAGACCCTGACCCTACTTCCTTAATCTCTCCAGATAGCAGCATGATCTCGGAGCTAAAGAGATCAATCATTGAAACTTTAACTGATGCCATAACCTATGCACTAGGTGCCTCAGCAGGAGCCAAGAGATTAAGTAAACCTCCTATTAGGTATGGTGTAGATGATGGTGAACAATACCCCTTGATAGAAGTCCCAAACCTCAGGGGAGGACAGGCGGATGGGTTTGGAGGACAGCATCCCCTGACAATGACTGTTTTCAGGCCATGGACTGAGAAGGACATACAAAAGGCTACAGAACACATAAAACATCCAAAATTAGGTTAAGCAGAATTTATTGAAAACATAGAGGGATTATGGAACAGTAATAAGTTGAATGGGGTGGAGGTAGAGAGAGCCCTGAGGAGAGTACTGGGATCAGATTGGGCTTCCGTAAAATGGGATTGGGACCATTGCGGCCTAGCAGACGGACAGGGGCGAAGAGATCCATTACCTCCAGATAGCCCAGACTTAGGAAACAGGTTGACTGCATTACTGAATAGATGTCAGCTTAGATGGATTCAAAGGACTGATTGGCAGAAAATAAATATGACAGTACAAGGAGAGTATCAGTGACTACCTAAATAAACTACGAGATGTTTTTAAAGTGTTTTCCGGGATCCCCGAAGCTGAGGATGTGAATAGTGCATATCAGCAACGGCTAAAAATAGCTTTTGTAAATGGATTAAAACAGGATCATAAAGATTACATTGTTAAAATATGGTTATTTACTGAACTGCATCAGTTCTAGATGTTTTACAATATGCTAAACATTCAGAGAAGTATCTGAAAACAATGGGAAACAAATTTGAAAGTAAAGGTTTTTGAGGCGGAAACAGAGGAGTCCCATAGAAGGAAGCAGAGGAGGGTATAGCCTCTGTAATAGATACATTTTTACAAACAGGGGTGATTATTCTGTGTCCTGACAGCCCCTGTAACACCACTCTTTTCCCTGTTAAGAAGGCTCCGCCTTCCACAGGCTGGAGAATGGTACAGGATTTACAAGTTGTTAACCACGCAGTTATACCAATAGCTCTTGTGGTACCAGATCCACACACACACTATTGAATGATTTGGATCTAGGGAATGAATTCTTCTCTGTGATTGAAATTAGTAATGTTTTTTTTTAGCATTTCAGTGCACCCCGACCATCAATTTTGGTTTGCCTTCACTTACCGGGGGAAAAGGTTTACCTTCACCAGGTTGCCCAGAGCTATTGTGAGTCTCCCACCATCTTTTCACAGGTAATGTCCTCCAACTTGGCTCAATTTGTGCCCCTAGGGGGAAGCCAACTCCTCTATGAAGACACATTCTAGTGGCGTCTCCCTCAGAGGAGGTTTGTAGGACTGATACAATGGCTCTGTTGTATTTTCTCCATGATCAAGGACATAAGGTAAATAACACTAAAATTCTAGTTGTGGCAACAGCAGGTCAAATACTTGGGGTATAATATCTCAAAAGAAGGTCGGCACCTGGATGGAGCGAGAATTCGAATCCTCCTACAGGTGTAGAAAAAAAAATGATGTATTTTTTGGGCATGAGGAATTTTTGTAGTGTTTGGATCCCCGGGTATTCAATATTGACTGCCCTGTTGGTCCATGCCTTACATGGTAACCCCATGGCCCCACAGGATGCTATAAAATTTAGTGAGGAAACAGAGATAGCCTTTACTGACCTAACACAAGTCCTTTCTAGTTTATCAGTGCTAGCCTTAACGAAATATGACAAAACTTTTTTTCGAACAAACAGTAGATTTAAGGGAAGGTCACAAGACATCAGTACTTACACAGTCACATGGTGAGCACCAGAGGCCAATTGCTTACTATTTTACAAAACTAGAGAGGGTAACTAGAACACTTCCACCCTGTGTACAGGCAGTGGTAGCTGCAGCCGAAGCAGTAAAGGCCTCAGCATCTATAGTGCTATATTACCCGTTGACACTCAAAGTACCTCATGCAGTATCTGTTATTCTTTTACAACAAAATATATCACATTTGAGCCCAGCACGACACCTTACTGTATGACAATACTCTTGACACAACCTCACTTAACGATACAGAGGTGTACTACATTAAACTCATTCACACTACTACCACTCCCTACTGATGGCCATAAACATAACTGTACTGCTGCCATCGCTGAAAAGGTACGGTCACAAAGTGATTTGAAAGATGTACCATTATCTAATCCTGACATGTAACTTTTTCTTGATGGCTCCAGTAGAAAAAAATCCAGATGGCACAAATGTAACCGGATACGCAGTAGTGACACAGGCTGAAAGCTTGAAGGGAAATAAAAGAGCAGATGAAGGGGCTAAAATAGCGGCACAAGAAACACATCAATAATGACAGAACTGGAGATCATAGAGATAGATCATACAGTCCTTACTGATATACAGCAGAGTGCACCCCCCGGAGAAACAATATTGGAAATAGAGAACATTTACATATCACCTGAAGGAAAACCGGTATTGCCAAAATCCCTATTTAGGTATGCAGAAGTGTTGACACATGGAGTACCTCATGTGTCAAACAGGGGGATGACTGAGATGTTAAATAAGGTATTGTACATATGGCTTCACAAACTACTAAAAAACTTTTTGTTCTCAATGCATTATATGTGCAAAACCCAATGCTCAGGGAGGCATAAGACCACGAAAAGGAAAGTTCCCCACACCACAATATACATTCCAACACATTTGCATGGATTTTATTAAATTGGACAAATGTGAAAGGAAAGAATATTGTCTGGTAATAATAGATGCTTTGACCAAATGGGTGGAGGTATTCCCGACAGGAAGTGCGGATGCACAGACTGTAGCCAAAGAATTACTAAGAGATATAATTCCTAGGTTTGGAATCCCTGAAAAGATCTACAGCGATAATGGATCCCATTAAGATTTGAGTCCATTTGAAATGATACATGGGAGGCCATATAGAATACCCTTACTACTAAATGAAACACCAGTTGAAGAATCTGAACGTACCTTAGCAGAATATATGTCTAACTTGTTGAAACAGAAACAAATTAATGAGGTCTGTTCTATTCCAGAAGGTCCAATCCAAAGGAGAAGAGAAAATCCATTTAGGAGACTGGGTCCTAATAAAAAGTAATAAAAAGGAAACATTGGCACTTGCCTAAGTGGGAGGGGCCATATCAGGTTCTTCTCACCACTCCCACGGCAATAAGGATTGCAGAGAGGTCTACCTGGACTCACCAGTCCCATTACAAAAAGGTTTTACAGGCAGAGCAGGGTCAGTTGGCGACAGAGCTCTGGTAAAAAGTCCGGCTACAAAGGGAGGTTCTGCACAAGGCGGGGCTTATCTCAAACCGGTGAAGAACTCCATTACCTTACCCCCCGGGGCTCTGTAGCTGGTTAGGATGAAAGGGACAGTTATTATCTTGGGTCTACTGGTGACTCTAGGTGAGACGTCTATACGTGGAGGCAGAAACTGGAAAGAGAAGGAACCTCTAGACTGGGCATATACGGCGAAGGCCTTGAACTTAACCTTCATAGAAGGAGTAACTAGTACCATTTTAGTTGATTTTTGCCAAATGGTGGACTGTGGGGACTTAACTGAAGCAAGAAGGCTCCAATGGGCAGATAAATATGTTTGTTATATTCCAAGTAAGATAGAAGTTCTGAGTAACACTGTAAGATTTACTAACCTAACAGTAGAAGATGCCATAGCTTTGGAGACGGGTTACCAAGAAAAAAATTAGTGGTTAGAATGGTTAAGATACACGCTTAAAACTCTAAAAGGGGAAAACTGTTTAGTTTGTGCTGGAGCTAGACCACATTTAGCAACAGTCCCTTTTCCTCTAGATTAAAAATACAGATCCAGAAGGTCTAAAATGTATGCTGCGGTTGTATAATAAGAGTTATAAACCAGAAACAAATTCTACCTGTCACACATTGAGTTTGTTGTTTCCCCCAGTACAGAGACCTCAGATACCTCCAGCGGTTGCTACTTATCCGGGCAATTTTACTTGTTTTACACTCCCAGGGAACAGTAGCGCGGTGGATCTTGGGTCAATACCTGATGATTGCTGTGCGGAGAGGATTAACAAGGAAAATGGTGACTGGGTGGAACATGACATTCAGAGAGCTGATGTCTGGTAGATGTGTGGGGATAAGAAACTGTGAGCTAGGATCCCGGCCAATGCCTGAGGGGATTGTGCTATGGTCCAGCTGGTTATGCCCCTGAGAATCCTGTCAGAACACCCGTGGACTAAGGGTTACCAATGGTATGGAAGGGACACCTCTCCCAAAAGGGTCATTTGACTCCTAGATCTACATAGATGAGATTGGAGTTCCTCGAGGGGTGCCGAATGAGTTCAAGGCCAGGAGTCAGGTAACAGCTGGGTTTGAGTCTCTTTTCTGGTGGGTGACTATAGATAAAAATGTTGACTGGATTAAATATATATATATATATATATATATATATATATATATATATATATAACAACCAACAACGATTTGTAAACTATACCAGGGACGCTGTAAAAGGTCTAGCAGAACAGCTGGGCCCCACCTCTCTAATGGCATGGCAGAACCGAATGGCTTTAGATATGATCTTAGCTGAAAGAGGAGGGGTATGCAAAATGTTTGGTAGCATGTTTTGTACCTTTATCCCAAACAATACAGCCCCTGGGGGGGACTGTGACCAAAGCCCTGGAAGGACTAACTGCTCTATCGCATGAATTAGAGAATTCAGGTATTAATGACCCATTCACAAACTGGCTTGAAGGATGGTTTGGTAAATGGACTGGACTTATCGCATCATGTATGATCTCAATTGCTGTGGCTTTCGCTGTTTTGGTCACTTGCGGATGTTGCTGCATTCCTTGTGTTTGAGGACTTTCACAAAAAGTGATCGAAACTGCAATCTCGAGAACAATGTATCAAGCACTTCCTACCTCCGAGGAGACCTGTGTGGACGTTGAAGCTCAACTAAATGACATATAGTCCGAAAGCGCATAAAACACAGGGACTATTATCGAAATGTGTTGAGATAAAATAGCCACACAAGAGGAGGGAATGTTGGAAAAGTTTTTTTTATGTGTATTGTGTGACTATTTGTAGAAATGTAAAATGGCTTCTAAGGAACACATTGCTTAATCTTGCCTCTGTAATGATTTCTAAGGACACGTGGCTTTACCTAGCCTAATTCTATTGTTTGTGTTACTTCTTTAAAATCAACCTTTGCTAAGAATTGTAAAAAGACACTGTGACTGGCAATAAAGCTTGTTTGCGTCATGAGCCACCGGTGGTCTTTTAGCCAATAGTATTCTTCCTGTTGACTCTATAAAGAAAGTCTTACACCTCGTGTCTGGATGGGACTTCATGCTTTCTTCTCAGCATGAAGGTTCTATCCGGTTGTACCGGTGCAACTGAAATAAAGTATCTTGCTTCTGGAACACTTGAAGTTTGACTGATCACAGGGGAAGAATTATCTTAACAGGCGCATATCCAAATACTCCAGCGCAAGTGTTCGTGAATCTGGCCCATTAACTTTTGTGCAAACCAATCAATATATGCTTATTGCGATTTTTTTTTTACCAAAATTTGTAGAAGAATACATGTCAGCCTAAACTGAGGAAAAACATGTGTTTGTTTTTTAAAAATTGGGATATCTATTATAGCAAAAAATAAAGGATATTGTGGTTTTTTTTTTTTTTCAAACTTGTCACTCTTTTGTTTATAGCGCAAAAAACAAGAACCACAGAGGTGATCAAATACCACCAAAATCATTTGGGTACCGTGTTGCATGACTGCGCAATTGTCAAAGTGCAACAGCACGGAAAACTAAAAATTGCCCTGGGCAGGAATGGGGTGAAAATGCCTTGTATTGAAGTGGTTAACTCACAAACAATATACTTAAAAAGTAACTCCACAAACAATCCTTTCCTGCTCCATTTTTATGTGCCCCTGGACCTGGCCTCTACCACAGCCAAAAGGACATAGCCCGGGCTCCTAGTGCTTTATGCCAGAAAGGTGATCACTTTTTTTTGGAAAAAAAAGGATTTTTAATAAACAGCTTACCTGTAAAATCCTTTTCTTGAAGTACATCACGGGACACAGAGCGCATAGCCATTACACTTGGGTTATATGGGTACCTTCAGGTGTGGACACTGGTGTAATCAATTTCACAGGAAGTTTCCTCCCTATATAACCCCCTCCCACTGGGAGTGCTTCAGTTTTGTAGCAAGCAATTCTCCCGAGGTTACACAATGTTCCCCAAAAGAGGGGTGGGAGCTCTGTGTCCCGTGATGTACTTCAAGAAAAGGATTTTACAGGTAAGCTGTTTATTAAAAATCCTTTTTTCTTTATCGTACATCACGGGACACAGAGCGCATAGCTATTACACTTGGGATGTCCTAAAGCAATGCTCTATGAAGGGAGGGAGACCGTAAGGCCAAGAATAGCCAAATAAAAACATTGTCAGGAGAAAACATGGCTCCACCAACAGAAAAACAAGGGGGCGTGAACCGGGCCAGAGGATTCTATACTGCTGCCCGTAGGACCGCCTGCCCAAAAGCTGCGTCCGTACCCTTTTCAACGTCCAACTTATAAAATTTAGTAAACGTATGTACGGAAGACCAGGTTGCCGCCTTGCAAACCTGTGCCATAGAGATCTGATGGTGTGCCGCCCAGGAGGCACTCATGGCCCTCGTAGAATGGGCTTTAACTGATAAGGGAGGTGGAACGCGCTTCAGACCATAGGCCTGAAAAATCAGCTGCTTAATCCACCTAGCCAAGGAAGACTTGGCAGCCAGCTGACCCTTCTTGGGGCCATCCGGAAGAACAAAAAGCACATCTGTTTTCCGAATCTTCTCTGTAGCCTTGAGATAGACCCTCATGGCTCGAACCACGTCCAAAGTATGAAGCCGTCTTTCCTCTTTGGACTGGGGAGTAGGAAAGAAGGATGGTAGGACTAGGTCCTGATTCAAGTGAAAACTGGATATGACCTTAGGAAGGAAAGAAGGTTGAGGCCGCAGAACCACTCTGTCCTTATGCAGAATAAGGTATGGCTCCCTGCATGACAAGGCTGCCAGCTCGGAAACCCTTCTGGCTGAAGCCATAGCCACCAAGAAAACCAGCTTTCGGGTTAGTAGCACCAGAGGGATTTCTGTCAGAGGTTCAAACGGCTGCCTTTGTAAAGCTGACAAGACCAGATTTAAATTCCAGGGGCAGAGGGGAGCTCTAATAGGGGGAGTCACATGCAAGACCCCCTGCAAGAAGGTTTTCATAAGCGAATGGGTGGCCAAGGGTCTTTGAAACCATATTGATAAGGCCGACACCTGCCCCTTTAGAGTACTAAGAGCCAACCCTTTGTCAACGCCAACCTGGAGGAATCGCAAGATCCTGTCAATAAAAAACTTTCGAGGATGCCATTTTTGAGACTCGCACCACTCCACATAGGTTCTCCAGACTCTGTAATAAATATTTCTGGAGACCGGTTTCCTAGCCTGAATCAACGTAGATATGACCTGATCTGAGAGGCCTCTGCCCTTAAGAATTAGGGATTCAGCCGCCAAGCCGTCAAATTTAGCTGCTGTGAAGCAGGATGGCAGATTGGGCCCTGAGACAGCAGATCTGGGCGCAGGGGGAGCGGCCACGGCGCCCCGACTGACATCTTCACGATGAGTGCGTACCAAGCCCTCTTGGGCCAGGCTGGGGCCACCAGGATCACAGGCCTGCGCTCCACCCGGATCCTCCGTAGAAGGCGGGGCATCATCTGCAGTGGAGGGAACGCATACAGAAGAGAAAACTGGTGCCAAGGACAAACCAAGGCATCGGTCCCGTAGGCCGAGGGATCCCTGGCTCGGGATATGAATTTGTCCAACTTTTTGTTGGATCTCGTTGCCATAATGTCCACCTCTGGGACTCCGAATCTTTGGCAAATCTCTTGGAATACCTGGGGGTGAAGAGACCATTCCCCCGGGAGCCACTGTTGACGACTCAAAAAATCTGCTTGAGAATTGTCTATCCCTGGGATGAACACCGCCGAGATGCAGGGTACATGGGCTTCGGCCCATGAGAAAATCAGGTTTACTTCTCTTTGGGCAACTGGGCTCTTCGTGCCCCCCTGGTGGTTTATGTATGCCACCGCAGTGGCGTTGTCGGACTGTATCCTTACTGGCAGACCCTGAAGGGGGAGAGTCCAGGCGATCAGGGCCAGCCGAGCAGCTCTGATCTCCAAGATATTGATGGGAAGCAGTTTTTCTGCCTCCGACCACTGCCCTTGCTGGGTCTGTTCTTCTAGAACTGCCCCCCAACCTGACAGGCTGGCATCCGTGGATACTATCTTCCACGTGATGGGGCAAAAGGATTTCCCTTTTGATAAATTTTGAGAGACCAGCCACCAAGACAGGCTGCGCCGGACCTTCGGGGAGAGCACTAACGGACGATCTAACGCCTGAATGGACTTGTTCCAAGCAGAGAGAATGGCTGCCTGAAGATATCTGGTATGGATCTGGGCGTAGGGCACAGCCTCGAAGGCGGCCACCATCTTCCCCAGCAGTCGCATACATAGGCGAATAGTCGGCCTCTTCTTGCCTAAGATCACTTGAACTGCTTGAGCTATTGATCTGATCTTTGCTTGAGGTAAAATTATCCTCTGGCAGTCTGTATCTAGCCGAAGGCCTAGATATTCCAACTGCTTTGTGGGTTTCAATACCGATTTTTCTAGGTTTACAATCCACCCGAATTCCTCTAGATGCTGAACTGTGCGACCTACTGCCTGATTGAGGTTGGAAGCTGAGCTGTCGATAACCAGAAGATCGTCCAAGTATGCCAAGACTAAAATGCCTTCTGTCCTTAGGATGGCTAGCACCGGGGCTAACACCTTTGTGAATACCCGCGGAGCTGTTGCCAACCTGAAAGGGAGGGCTACGAACTGGTAATGGCGGTGATCTATCATAAAACGAAGAAACCTGTGATGTGCCGGGTAGATCGGCACGTGCCGATACGCATCTTTTATGTCTATAGATGCTAGCAAGTCGTCTTGATGTAGGCTGGCTGCCACCGAACGTATGGACTCCATACGAAAGGTCTGAATGTTTAGAAAGCGATTTAGGCGTTTGAGGTCCAAGATAGGCCTGACGTCGCCATTGGGCTTTGGTATTATGAAAAGGTTGGAGTAGAATCCCAGACCCCATTCCTGGGTTGGTACTTCTACAATTACCCCTTGGAGCAAGAGACAATCCAATGCTTTTACAAGAGAGGCCCTCTTTAATGGGTCGCTTGGAAGACTTGACCCCTGAAAATGAGGAGGGGGGACTTCCCGAAACTCTAGCTTGTAGCCCGTGGTTACCATGGATCTTACCCAAGAGTCGGGAATTCTCCACACTTCGGAGAAAAACCGAAGCCTTCCCCCCACCCAAGAGAGTGGGGGCGCCCCTTCATGAATCTGACTTGATGACTGGTTTAACCGGCTTGCGAGACCATGGCCTCTTGCCTGTCGTGGCTTGTCCTTGTGGGCGGCTATTAAATGCTGAACGCCTGGGAGGCCGTCGATACTGACGGGAAGTTGAAGGGGCCGAGCCTGCGAAGGCCTGTCGCTTAAATGCGGGCCCACGCGATCTTTTCTTGACAGGCAAGAAAGAACTTTTACCACTTGATATGGTCTGGATATATTTATCTAGGTCTTCACCGAATAGTCTCCCACCATGAAAGGGAAATCCTGCTAAAAGCTTTTTGCAGGGTGCCTCTGCTGACCAGTTTTTTAGCCACAAAAGGCGACGCATATGAACCAACAGCAGAGATAAACGGGACGCATGTTGAACGGAGTCCTTAATAGCATCTACTGCAAAGCAGAGAGCTCTTCGGAGGTCAGCCAATTCACGAGCTTGCTGAGCCGGTATGTCCCTTAATATCTGTTTAGTCTGATCCTTTAAAGCCTGACAAACGCCAATGGCTGCCACTGCTGGCTGAACCACGGCACCTACTGTGGTACAAGAAGCCTTCAGTAGGGTCTCCAATTTTGTCGACTGGATCTTTAAACACCTGGACAGGTCAGGGATTTATTTACGCAGGAAATGGCTGCGTCCACGGTAGGGAGTGCCCATTTCTTTGCAAATTCTTCTTCCATAGGATAGAGAATGGTGAACCTTTTAGGAGGGATAAAAATCCTATCAGGTCGAGCCCAATCCTGAAAAATCACGCTCTCCAGAAGGGGGTGAACCGGGAAAGACGCACCACTCAATGGTGCCTTCAAGGAACCTAAAGAGGATACCGCGGGGGCTAATTGTTCTGACACTGGAAGTTTAAAAGCAGTGCGAACCATATCCGTCAGAGACTGGATCCACAGACTCTCTGCTTGAGAAGCCGAAAAAATGTCATCTATAGTGGAATCTTCAATGTCTGACCCGTCAGGACTCAGGTCCGCTTGATCCCCCTGTGGGTCCAATTCCTCCGAAGAGAGGACCTCTGCATCCGAACACACCGTTCTAGGTGACGGGGATCTAGCCCGTTTGCCACCCGGCAAAGAGCGGGCAATTAAAGCAGTTAACCTTTTCTCTAGCCCACCCAGGGTGGATTCTAGCATTTCTTCCGTAACATAAACGGGAATGGGTTGATTGGGGGCCGCCTCTGCCCCTAGCACCCTCAATGGCTCCTGCACGATGCTGTTCGGTGGTCTATCTGGTGAGGGTGGGACCACTGGAGCCTGGCCCAAATCCTCTGACCCCGTTGGAGACCCCTTTACTTTTTTGGCACCTTTTGCAGCCTTAGCTGGTCCTGATCCCTTGGGAGCCATTGCACAAGCTTGAGACACCCCTACAGCCAACACCCAACTGTTGTAGCTAGAAGTGAAACATTAATAAGGACAGGCTATGGTAAAAAAAAATCTAAATTTTCATACGCCTGAGAAGGCGGCAATACCGAGGAAAGTCCTGTGAGTATTGCCACACCAATGCCCGTTAGCTGGAGTCCAAGGTTGCACCGACTCAGATACTGCCAGATCTAAGGCTGAGTCCCTTTAAGAAAAAAATCTTTTTTTTTTTTTTTTTCTGGTCAGTGTGGACTAAGTCCAGACCTGAAGATCCACAAACCACCACTGGGTGTCACTGTTAGCCAGAACTGGCTCAGCTGCGCGCTCTATGTCCTCACTCTCCACTGCTCTCAGGAGGGAATGACCAGCCAGGAAATGCTTTTTTGCTTTATCTGAGACCTGACGCTGCTGGCCCGCCCCCCCCCCACGCTGAAACCAACATGGAGGAAGCAGAGAGCAGAGGAGAAGCCTGGACCATCGCTAGTAACACAGACACCCGGTAAGCCACTAATCTTTGTAGTGCACACATAGAGGAAGCTGTCCCCCTAGGCTTCCTAGGAAACAGGAGTTTTGTCAGCACTTCCTCTCTATACACGTGGGGCTGCAGTATCATGCTAACAGGCAAATCTGGGGGGAGTAGCAAAATACATATCTTTAAAAGCATATATATATCTACATGTTATCTGGGTAAACATTAGTACATCCCATCCTGCCTCAAAAGACATAGTGGAGATAGTGGCTGATGCACAAGCATACCATTAGCCAACCCAGAACCCCCAGGGGGATACCTACTGTCGAACCAAGTCCCGCAGGTTCCCTCTTACCTGCTCCATGCCGCAGAGTATTGCAAAATGCAAGAGGCCCAGTTTTCCCCCATCTCCGTGGGTATTGTCTTGGACCTTCAGGGACCGGGGTCCTGTGTTAAGGAACCCACACCCCTGGACCTATATAGCATCCTGGCATCAGTAGCGTTTAGTTCTTGGAAGAGACTAAGGCACTGGAGCCCAGAATCCAGCCCTCCAAGGAGAGGCATTATAGGCAAAAACCCCACTCCAGCAGGGCCCGGGTACCGTACACCTTGGCTTTGAAGCACTTCGGACGGATCCGGCTAGCTATCCTGGGTCCCGAGACCTCCGAGGGACAGCTAGACGTGACCAACACCTAAGACACTGGCGAAAAAACTGAAGCACTCCCAGTGGGAGGGGGTTATATAGGGAGGAAACTTCCTGTGAAATTGATTACACCAGTGTCCACACCTGAAGGTACCCATATAACCCAAGTGTAATGGCTATGCGCTCTGTGTCCCGTGATGTACGATAAAGAAAATATCCTCACCCCCCAACCAATTTTGGAAACAACTGGTAAACACTAGCTTACCGCTATACAAGGTCACTTATGCATACAGGGGATGTTGTAAAACCTCCGATAAAGTCTGGGTGAGGTGGATAGAAAAAAAGGTTTCTAGTACAATAATGTCTGATATGATGCCTCTCTGATTTTTGGATTAGGCCCCTTTCACACGATCGGACAGTACAGGTCCGCCTGTCAGTTTTGACAGTGGACCTGAACAGCTGCTCCATGCATGTCTGCAGGGTCTGCACCCCTTTAGAAGCGATTAACCCTTTAGGAGTGTGCAATTTTTATCTTATTTTTTGCAGAAGATTCCTAAAATCTGACTGATATGTTTGCACAGAATTCTGTGAAAATCAGTGGGCCAATCACAGGAAACAACATTTTTAGGGGCGTTCCATACAGCACTTGCGTACGAAACACCTCCAAGGTTGCCATATTGCATTAAATGTTAAAGAAAATTTACAGTGCAGCAGATTGAAAAAGGAAAATATATTTTTAATAACATTCACATACAATATGGCTTTTGTAGCAATTGTATAGGTAAAATAATGTTTTTATAATTTGCTATTTTTTCCCTACAAAAGTAGAGTTACCCTTTAAAATTAGTATGGAAAAATAAAAGCGTAGGAGGTGGGAATTGGCGTTTTAAGCATAAAATGACATCACATTCTAGATTCAATGGATTTTGTAAAACTGCACCCTGACAACTTCAGCGTAATTCCTCTGCCTCCTGTCTGGGATTATCTTCTGCTATACTGGCCTACACAGATCTGTGTCCGATTATTCTAAACATTTCCAGGAGATCCGCCTCTTCCCTCCGAACCTGGAGACTGTTTATGTGAAAGCGTATTAGAGCCGTCACATGGCCAAGCATTGCGTCTTCCAGCAAGTCGCCGCATGACCTTTGTGCAGCCTTGTACAGCTGAAGACAAAACACAGTAAACACCATTAGTAGCCTGTTGTGTAGATCTGTCATGCCCCATTCACATCCAAACGTTCAAAACAAATTGCTTTTTAAAAAAAGGAGCCTTGGAATAGGCGTGATCACCATAAGAAAATACTAAAATCCACCTTTTACAGCATGTTAAATGCACCTTTTCTCTGCAATGTGGGTGCGTTTAGTATATAGCAGTGGATAGCAGAATGTGGACTCTGGTGGGCTCCCAAGTTCATACAGCACATGTATGCAACTATTATTCAATGTTTGTTATTACACAATTCTATTAGTCCATTACACCTTTGTAGCCATGACTCCGGATGAAGCTGAACTCCAGGATAAGCAAATATTATCTAAAATATAAGAGTCATGTGTATTCATACTTGAATCTTGGTGAGCTGTGTACACCCATCAGCCATAACATTACGCCGACGACTAGAATATTGGGTGGGTTTTTATTATTATTATTTAGGTACTTGTATAGCGCTGTCAATTTACACATCGCTTTACATATGCCAGGAGCTCATTGTTTAGCTTCAGTCTCACTCTTTAGCTTCAGTTTTGGGGTCACCTAAGGCCAGTTCACATCCTGAATCGCACTGTGTTCCTGTGCAGTTCGCATGCAGTTCTGTGCAGTGCAATTTCAGTCCAATAATTTTGAATGGGCTGAAATCGCACCGCACCAAGAGTAGTGCATACACTACATTTGGAAGCTCACTGCCACCATATCGCATGGTACTTCTGTACCATGAAACCTGATGTTGGCAAGACACGCTGCATTTGGGGTGCCATTAACTTCATTTTGACACCCACTGCAGTGCACTTTAAATGTGGTGCAGGAAACGTGCACAGAACATGGGTTCCCCACATTGCGTTCTGGTGTGAACCAGACCTAAAGCCTGACAAATTCCGTCAGAAGTTTGGGGATCTAAAAAAATAAAACATAAGACCCCTTTCACACTGGGGCGTTTCTCAGGCACTTTGTAAAGCGCCTGAAAGAAGCGTCACCTGCAATCCCAATGTGAAAATCCAAGTGCTTTCAGAGCTCTTTCACACTGGGCATTTTGGCATTAAAAAAAGCTGCCCCAATGGGAAGGGGGCTTTAGGAGCGGTGTATTCAACGCTTCTAAAGCGCTGCAAAGAAGCTGCTTTCAGGACCTTTTGTGACGCCCTGCCAGCGCAACGCCGCAGTGTGAAAGCACTCGGACTTTCACATTGGGATTGCAGATGCAGCTTTTTTCAAGCGTTTTACATGCGTTATTTTAATGCTAAAGCTCTGAAAAAAACGCCCCAGTGTGAAAGGGGTCTAAGGTACATACTCACCTCCTTGCTGCAGCATCGGTGTAATGTCACAGCTGTCCCCCACTGGCTCTAAGCCTGAGAACTAAGCGATCACATGACCACTTATGGTTCATTTCAGTCCGCTCTGCCCCTCCAGCCAGCTGCTGCCAAGACATCTGGGTGGATCCCGATATTGTCAGGATCCTTCCAGTGGCTGGAGCGCCTCTGTGAAGTGAGTTGACAGTGAACTTTAGCCCCCAGACAGACAGTGAACTTTAGAACACAAGTAAGCGTACTCCTGTGATCCTCCAGAGAGTTTTGGCCGAAAAACCTTTAGCCATACTTCTCTTTAAAGTATGCATGTTCAGACTTTATTCTACATGAAGTCAGTCTGCTTTGATTGGCAGACATTAAATCCTAGCAATACGACGGATCACGACATCTCTGGCAGAAGCGTCTCTGTGAAAATCACTGGCGTTTATAAATAAATCTTGGTTACCATGACAACGCATAATCATAGAGCAGCAGGAGTCAGGCACACACACACCTAAGTACATAGTGCGACTCCGGCAAACAGCTGCAGTGCTGCAAAAACACTTGCACCCATCTGCACTGATATTTGTCTCCCTAAAATCCCCTTCAATGATGCAGAACAACGCTAAACGCAAACATCAACCAACTAAAGACGGGCACAACTAGTTCACTTGTGATTACCAGTGACTTCTTAACCACTTCCATACCGGGCCTATTCTGGCACTCCTCTCCTACATGCAAAAATATTTTTTTTTTTTTTTGCTAGAAAATTACTCGGAACCTCCAAACACACTATATAAATATATGTTTTTTAAAGCAAACACCCTAGGGAATAAAATGGTGGTCATTGCAACTTTCTATCTTGCACGGTATTTGCGCAATACATTTTTCAAATGCCCTTTTTTTGGGGGAAAAAAACAGTTTCATGAATTAAAAAAACAACAAAACAGTAAAGTTAGCCCAATTGTTTTGTATAATGTGAAAGATTATGGTACGCCAAGCAAATAGATACCCAACTTGTCACGCTTTAAAATTGCGCACATTCATGGAATAGCGCTAAACTTCAGTACTTCAAATTCTCCATAGACGACATTTAATTAATTTATTTTTTTACAGGTTACCAGTTTAGAGTTACAGAGGAGGTCTAGTGCTAGAATTGTTGCTGGCCCTCCAACGCATGCAGCGCTACTTCACATGTGTGGTTTAAACAGCGTTTACATAATTTCTCGCTTCTGAGCGCAAGCTACTGGGGACAGGGGCGTTTTAATTTTTTTTTTTTTACACTTTTGTTTACATTCAAAAAATGTTGATTACTTTTATTTCTATTACAAGGAATGTAAACATCCCTTGTAATAGGAATCTATTGTGACAGGTCCTCTTTATGGAGAGATGCGGGGTCAATAAGACCCCATATGTCTCCTCCAGGCTGGAAAGCATGAGATTGTGAAAAAACATTCACCGATCTCATGCCGACAGCCACGATTGCAGCTTTGTTTACTTCCGGGTACCCGGGCGTGATGGCATGTCGCACCCGGGCCTCCAGGTCTATGCTTCCCATCCGGCGCCAGCCGATCGATTCTCTGGGTCCCCAATAGCATGGGAGAGCCGGAGAAGCACCGGATGGCGGCAGGAGGGGGGGGGGATTCTATGATCGTTCTTATGGCGCACTGAATCGCCGGCTGACCAATTAAAAAACGGGCTTACATTTTTATGTGCTTAAAATTCTACTTAAAATGGAGGTCCCTCTGAAAAAAAAAAAATATATTAAAAGCCAGAAGCTACAAGTACAGCAACTGCTGACTTTTACTATATGGACACTTACCTGTCCAGGGCGACCACAATGTCGGCAGACGAGGACTACCCGTCGCTCGAGGATCGCTGCTGCCGCCGCCATATTCGGCTAGGGAATCAGGAAGTGAAGCATTGCGGCTTCACTTCCCGGTTCCCTACTGCACATGAGCGAGTCGCACTGAGCGTCTCCACTGGTCCCCGCTGTGTTCTGGGAGCCCGTGCGTCTCCCAGAAGACAGCGGGGGTACAGATTAGGTGCCGGAAGTAGCATAGATCACCGAGGTGATTTATGCCAGGAAGTGGGAGCCTGTGTTAGACAGGTATCTGCTCCCCCTCCCCCTTCACTTTAAAGCAGAACTAAACCCTCTTATTTTCAGCAAAGGAAGCTGCTATTTTGGCCTCCGTTTTATCTGCAACTACCATTGTGCTGCACATGTGATCAGTTACGACACCAGCCATCGGAAGGTTTGACAGTTTGGTGGAGAGCACAAGCAAATGTGACTAAAAGTGTGCGTGGAACTGAATGGTTTTGTTCATATTAGCATTTCACCGGTCCAAATATCAGTGACGAGGACTATGTATTTGTACTTGTACTAATGCTTGGCTACTAAAACCAATATCTTCAGATTCAGTTCACATATATGAGGTTTACACTGCGATTTCAAAGCCCGGTCCAGTGCGATTTCAATCAGTGGTTCAGGTGCAATTCCAATGTGGATTGTAGTGTACAAGATTAGAAATCGAACCAGAAAAGGACTGAAATTTTACAGGACTCTTTCAAATTGCACTGGGGCTGGACTGTTCATATGTGAGCACGCTGAGAAACTCATTGAAACGCACATGAAAATTGATGTGATTTCTGTACGGTTTTCTGTATGGTATCAGATTTTATGCATGTATGGTTTAAATGAGGCCTAAAAAAAAAAAACCTGTCACATTACGCTACAAATAGGTATGGTTAAGGCCCCTTTCACATGAGCGGACAAACGGTCCGCTAATTACAAGTCCGTTTACGGACTTGTAATGTGTCCCTATGGGAGCGGATCCGTTAGCGGATGATGCATCCGCTAACGTCCGCTCAATCCGCATCCGTTTTTGCGGACGGAAGAATGTCCTATTTTTCTTCCGTCCGGCCAAACGGATCGGATGCAAACGGACAGACGGTCCGTTTCCATCCGACTCCCCATAGGGGAGAGCGGAGGAGAGACGGGGCGGTTCCTGCACAGTGTGCGGGGACCGCCCCGTCCGCCCGTCAGCTCAGCGGGGAGACCCCCCGCTGAGCAGACGGACACACGGAGCGGACCGAAAAACGGACCGTTCCGTGTGTAAGGAGCCTAAGAAGTATCAGCAAGTACTTGAGAAAAAGGATCGGTACTCTGTCTTAAACTGGTATCGGTGCATCCCAAGTTAATACTTTAGGTGGTAAGGAGTTGCAGCATTGTGGGCCAAATGTGATCTGCAGCATTCCGACTACCGATGCCAATCTTTTGCCATGGCATCTTTTCAGGAAAAAAAAGGTCTATGTCCAAAAACACACTGGAGTTGATTAAAGCGGATCTCCACCCTAAAGTGGAGTCGCGCTGATCGGAACCCTCCCCCCCTCCGGTGTCACATTTGACACCTTTCAGGGGGAGGGGGGTGCAGATACCTGTCTAAAGACAGGTATTTGCACCCACTTCCGGCCACAACAGAGTCGGGCAAAAGACGGGTTTTCCTAGTGTGCTGGGAACTCTCGGCTCCCAGCACACAGCGGGAGCCAATCAGAGGGCGCAGCGCGACTCGCGCATGCGCCGCAGGGAACCGGGCAGTGAAGCCGGAGCGCTTCACTTCCTGGTTCCCTCACCATGGATGGAGGGGGGGGGGGCAGCAGAGAGATGAGCGAACGCTCGTCCTCTGCTGCGGACGCCTCTGGACTCCAGGACAGGGAAGGGTCCTAATATTAAAAGTCAGCAGCTGCAGTATTTGTAGCTGCTGGCTTTTAATATTGTTTTTTAATGGGCCATCCGCTTTAACTAAAACTGTAGAGTACAAAATCTGGTGCAGCTTTGCATAAAAACCAATCAGCTTCCAGGTTTTAAGCTTAATTAAACAAACTGAAGTTAGAAGCCGATTGGCTACCATGCACAGCTGCACCAGATTTTTGCACTCTCCAGTTTTAGTAAATAAACCCCACTATGTTGGATACTCTTCTGGATCCAATGAAGAGATTTCATGCATTTTGTTGTACTGCACAGTGCAATGAAAATGCATGGATAGTACAAAATACATTCTCTCATTTCCCGCCGTTTCACTAAAGGAGTTTAGAATTCTCACTTTATAAATTGTACCCATTTTCACTTTGAATCATGGGCAGATAAAAAAAAAAAAAGACAGGAAATTGTTTTTCACATAATTATAGAAATGAAGGGATATTTACTCAATTTAGGAGTTTTGTCTCTTAATAAATCAGCCTCAATGCATTGCTGGATCGAAGGATCAAAATTTGCTGCCAAAGTAGGAAGTCGGCTGTCATAGTTATTAGCAGGTCTTTTCATATAATGTAACGTTGGGTGGTACGGCACCATCTATGGTAAATCCTCCCTTTCAGTGTTCTGTAGTCTGGGGATGATGGGATTTGTAGTTGAACAATGGCAGTCGACGGGGGTGTGTGCCGCAGGGTTTATTTTCTTAATGACTACACATAAGCAAGCTGTTTTGAAATATGTTACCATAACAAAGCTAATCGGAGGGGAGAATGGGCTTTTATTATTTCGGTCTAATGAGATTTTACTGCACACAGTCAAGAGTACATTATTGAACGTGCAAAATCCTCAGCAAACAGAGAAGCAAAAAGCTTTTTCCTTCTAATCCATGTAATTACTGGGCGATGGATTCACTGGGCAATCACACCGCCAGTACAGACAGAACACTGAACTATCTCATACACATATACCCAGGGTGTCTGGTGTCTGCAACACCTCAGTATAGGTTTGCCTCTCATTCGGAGGTGCCAAGGTACACGGGCAATGTTACATTGTGCAATGGTAAAAACAAAAAACATTTGATTTGTAAATCGGGCTGCCTACGCTGCAAGGGTTAGCTGTTCATTTAGGTTTAGGGAAGTGTTAAAAGGTGCTTTTACTCAAAGCGGAGTTACACCCAAAAATCGAACTTCCGCTTTAATTGCAGGTGACCCCCTGACATGCCACATTTGGCAGGTTATTTTTTTTTACAGGCACCCAGCTTCCGCCTCCACCCCAGGCTCCGCAGCACCAGAAGAAAGATCACCTCTCCCCTCCCCCCTACAATCTTCTGGGACACGTCACAGGTCCCAGAAGATTGCCTGGCTCGCGCATGGCTGTGAAGCCACAACCGGGCGCCCACAGTTAGAATGCCGGCGCTTTGAGAGGAGGAGGAGAGAGCGATGCTTCCTGCACCCTCATTGCTTTTTGTAGCTGCTGACTTTTAAATGGATGGAACTCCACTTTAACCACTTCCCTACTGAGTCATTGTAAAATGAAGTTGGCGGGAACCTTTCCTCTTTCAGACTGGACGTCATATGACGCCCTTGCATTCCCGGTCGCTAGGGGGCGCGCGTGCCTCCACAGCATTGCTCAGGACCCAGTGCACGTGCCCGGCGGCCAAGATGTCCGCCGGGCACCCTCAATTGTCCGCAATCACGGCAGAACCATGGATCTGTGTGTGTTAAGACACAGATCATGTCCTGTCAGCGTTGAGGAGACCGATGGTGTGTTCCCAGTACAGAGGAACACACATCGATCTCCTCCCCTTGTGAGTCCTCCTACAGTTAGAACACACTTTAGGGAACATATTTAACCCTTTCAGCTCTCCCTAGTGTTAACCCCTTCCCTGCCAGTCACATTTACACTGTGTAAATGTGAATGGTCCCAAAAATGTGTCAAAAGTGTCCGATATGTCCGTCGCAATAAAAATCGCAGATCGCCGCCATTACTAGTAAAACATTTTTTTAAAAAAACGCCATAAATTTATTCCCAATTTTGTAGACGCTAGAATTTCTGCACAAACCAATCAAATACGCTTATTGCGATTTTTTTTACCAAAAATATATAGAAGAAGAATACGTATCCGTCTAAACTGAGGGGGAAAAAAAAAAACATAAAAAAAAAAGATATTTATTAAATCAAAAAGTAAAAGATGGTGTCTTTTTCTAAATTGTCACTCTTGTTTATAGCGCAAAAAATAAAACCGATCAAATACCACCAAAAGAAAGCTCTATATGTGGGAACAAATTTTGTTTGGGAGCGACGTCGCACGACCGCACAATTGTCTGGGCAGGAAGGGGGTGAAAATGCCCTGTATGGAAGTGTTAACTGATTCTCCCACAGGCCTTGGCTGCGGGCGCTCCCCCAAGCTTCGAAGGTATACCATCCCTCAGTCAGTGTCCTCATGCTTAATGGGCTATGCATGCACCATCTGTCTTCATGACATCAGGACCTTAGACCGCTGGAGTATTGGGGAGAAGACACTGAGACCAGTCTCGAAGAGCAGAGCAGTGACGATTGGGCAAGTTATTTTTCATACCCCCTAGACCAGGGATGGGCAACCTGGGCCCTCCAGCTGTGGTGAAACTACAAGTTCCATGAGACATTGCAAGACCCCGACAATCACAGGCATGACTCCTAGAGGCAGAGGCATGATGGGAATTGTAGTTTCACAAAAGCTGAAGGGCCGAAAGTTGCCTACCCCTGCCCGAGACCTAAACGAGCAGGCCCAGTCCCACTGCAAGGGAAGAATCTTCATGTTTCCTGGTGTTGGGCTTTAAAGTGTACCTAAACCCAAGAACAAAAGCCGAGGCAGTCCATAGATTATGCTTTTTTTTTCCTTTACCACATGTGAAAGTAAAGAAAATACCTTGAATCCCCCATCAACACATATTCTGTGTTTACGGGGGATTTGTGTTTTGCCAGCGTGGAGCTTTTCCCATCCGGCAGAACACAACGATCACTGTTGGCTGCTATAGACACCCGCAGTGATCACATGAAAAAAAAAATCTGACAGGCTGATTGTAATGAAAAGTCTGCCCATAGAGGGATCAAATCTCAGACAGTCTCTGTTGAACAGGGCGGGATTCGATCCATCTATAGCCGGCTTTAGTGTTTAATTTGTCTTTCCTTTGTCAGGCTTTTTCTCACTTTCCTTTATCTGCAGATGGTAATCCTGCAAATGACACATTTCCTGTCCAGCAGAGGTATGTGTTGTCAGCTCATTACAGGAAGCTACGAGCTCATGTGACTTCTGGCAAAGATTTCTGTACTTAGCGAACAGATAACAAAATGCTTTAAAACACAAAAAATAGAAAGATTACATACATTGTAATTAACAGTCCTGCCAAATACATAAAAAAAAAAATTATGGAACCAGTCCCCCTCTAGCCTGGACACCTGTTAATGTGATTTGTGATGAAGTAAGAGGATCGGCGTTCCAAACAGACTGATCTATCTCTGGCCATTCACACATAGAAATGAATCTAGTGGGTGACCATGTTAGCGCCATCAGGCTCAACAAAAGAGAAGGAGCCGGGCTAAAAGTTTTTGCTCCAAGTGCGCCTGCATCAGATTCGTTGTTCTGAAATTAGGGTCCCTGTTCAAACATTTCCTGTTTTTGGGTGACAACTGTCTCCCCCATTGGGCTCCTGCACTGTCACCTTGCCACAAATTCCCTTGAAGTATAAAGGTGGCCCTGTTTGTACACATTGGATCATTGCCACTACTATCAAAAAGCTGATCCTGAGCTAAAAACGCCTGGTGGAGATCAGCAGCAACGGTGAGAACATCACTGATGCTTTTCCTGTGCCATTCCCAGAGTTTATCTTATGCAGAGGTGTGATGGAACGAATGATCTGAGACACGGAGCAGAAATGATGATGCCTCCTGGTCTTGTTTCAGAACTCTGAGCTAGCCCCCTGGTATAAGGACACCCCTCCGCAGACAGCGGTGTAGGATTGTTTTCCAATGAAAATTGACAAGAGCACTAATCCATTGACAGAAAATGCAACTGGACACTCCACTCAACTAATCAGCTGGCAGAAGTGAAACCTTAACCGGTAACAAGCCACCTACCATAGCGGAGCTTGGCAATAGACCATATGTATGTCACTAGACCAACACTACAACTACAATGGTAACTATTAGCCCATATGTAGATCATTAAAGTTTAATAGTGGTTCAAAGTACCCACAAATGTATTATTGATCTTAGAAAATCAGTAAGGAGTTTTATAGGATGTAGATAGACTGAAGGTACCCAGCTCCAGTGGCAACTAACTATTCAACGTTCCAAATGGCAAATCTAGAATATAACTGAACATTGATGGCGGATTCACCCTTTAAATACGACGTGTTAATGCATGGTATGACCACACATCATTATGAAGAGGCTGCCAACGCATTAAAGCAGTTAAAAAAACATCCCCTGACCCTTTTTGTAACAAACAGTACATGCATTGTACTCTATAAGGTGCCGTGCCAGGTGTTGCCCTAACACAGAAGAAGTGTATGGGACTTTCCAAGAAAAAAAATGTTTTTCTCCCAACGTATGTACCTCTCGGGAGGGAAAAATGGAGACCACCATGGCCTTGTCTGGCATCAATTTATCAGTCATAGACCAAATCACTTTGCTGCAATATGCCAACCCAGTATGCCAGTCTTCTGTGTATGGAACCCCAACAATGACCTTCTCTTATATAGGAAATGTTTTGTACAGAATTCCTAGGTAATCATTACTAAGAAGGAAAGACAGGTTTGTCCACACGTGGTTTAATTAAAGAAGGTGCAGCACCTCCATCCGATTCCTAACTTAGCAAACAAGTGATGACTCAAATGAGGCCACAGACTGGATATCACATGCCAATCTGACACACAGCAATGTGACCTTTCTGCCTAGATTTACTACTATCTATGCCGTCTTGTTACAATTACGTGTAATAGTAAGGAGAATGCTGAAAAACATCCCTTGAAAATGCTAAAACCCTGGCTGCCTAACCAATGCAAGGCCTTCGATTCTTCAATAATGACCTAAAAAAAAGGCCGCAGATCAGTTGTGACGTCTCTGAAAATGTTACATCCGAGACAGCCAGGCAACTATGAAAAAGGAAAGGATCTGACAGCCTCCATGTTTCTCTTAAACAGGTCAAATCATGAGATTTTCTCTCCTTCCACCATGGGGGGGGGGGGGGGGGTGGCTTGATTCTCTCATCAACACAGTGTTGGAGGAATCCCTCTCGCAGCACTTGTGTTGTGCCAGCTGGGAGCCTTGCCGGCAGGCAGAACACAGTGATTACTTTTAGAAGCTAGCCACTGCCAGTAATCACGTGTAAAAAAATCTGACAGGCTGGTTGTATCCAAGTTCGATGGGAACGACTTGGGTACATAGATGGATCGAATCTCATCTGGTCCCTGCTGACCCGGGCAAGATTCAATCCATCTTTGGCCAGCTTTAGTATGGTACACAGGCAACTCCAAACCGTTATAATTAGCTAGTGAATGGCCAATACAGTCCTGGACTTCCTGTATCTCTAATAAGATCAGAAAATCCACTCGCTTTGATACAATCGCATACTATTTACACATCTCCTGGCAAGTACTCCTTTGTCCTTACTTAAAAGGGTTGTAAAGGTTCATCTTTTATTTTCTAAATCGGTTCCTTCAAGCTAGTGCATTGTTGGGTCACTTACCTTTTCCTTCGATTTCCCTTCTAAATGATTTTTTTCTTTGTCTGAAATTCTCACTTCCTGTTTCTCCTCAGTAAGCTTTCCACAATTATCCTAGCAAGCAGTGGAAAGTCATTTAGAACAGCTTACTGAACACCTTACTGAGGAGGAACAGGAAGTGAGAAATTCAGACAAAGAAAACAAACAAAAAAAAAAACTTTAGAAGTGAAGAATGGAAGAAAAAGGTAAGTGAACCACCAATGCACTTGCTTAAACCTATTTAGAAAATAAAAAATTAACCTTTACAACCCCTTTAAAGCAAGGCTTTTGGGGGGGGGGGGGTGGGTTCTTCCCCTGGTGTTTCCTTCCTCCACCACCATTCTGTAATTGGCCAAAATAGCCTATCCTGCCCCAGCAAACCAATGGAAGAACCCACATATCCCATGAGGCTTCAGGAGCCCATTCACAGAAAATCTTCCTGAACGAGGCAGCCAGCTGAAGAGCACCAATATGGCGATGCAGGTCACAGGAACAGCCAGCTGAAGAGGACCAATATGGCGATGCAGGTCACAGGAACAGCCAGCTGAAGAGGACCAATATGGCGATGCAGGTCACAGGAACAGCCAGCTGAAGAGCACCAATATGGCGATGCAGGTCACAGGAACAGACATCTGAAGAGCACCAATATGGCGATGCAGGTCACAGGAACAGACATCTGAAGAGCACCAATATGGCGATGCAGGTCACAGGAACAGACATCTGAAGAGCACCAATATGGCGATGCAGGTCACAGGAACAGACATCTGAAGAGCACCAATATGGCGATGCAGGTCACAGGAACAGACATCTGAAGAGCACCAATATGGCGATGCAGGTCACAGGAACAGCCAGCTGAAGAGCACCAATATGGCGATGCAGGTCACAGGAACAGCCAGCTGAAGAGCACCAATATGGCGATGCAGGTCACAGGAACAGCCAGCTGAAGAGCACCAATATGGCGATGCAGGTCACAGGAACAGCCAGCTGAAGAGGACCAATATGGCGATGCAGGTCACAGGAACAGCCAGCTGAAGAGCACCAATATGGCGATGCAGGTCACAGGAACAGCCAGCTGAAGAGCACCAATATGGCGATGCAGGTCACAGGAACAGACATCTGAAGAGCACCAATATGGCGATGCAGGTCACAGGAACAGACATCTGAAGAGCACCAATATGGCGATGCAGGTCACAGGAACAGCCAGCTGAAGAGGACCAATATGGCGATGCAGGTCACAGGAACAGCCAGCTGAAGAGGACCAATATGGCGATGCAGGTCACAGGAACAGCCAGCTGAAGAGCACCAATATGGCGATGCAGGTCACAGGAACAGCCAGTTGAAAAGCACCAATATGGCGATGCAGGTCACAGGAACAGACATCTGAAGAGCACCAATATGGCGATGCAGGTCACAGGAACAGACATCTGAAGAGGACCAATATGGCGATGCAGGTCACAGAAACAGCCAGCTGAAGAGGACCAATATGGCGATGCAGGTCACAGGAACAGCCAGCTGAAGAGCACCAATATGGCGATGCAGGTCACAGGAACAGCCAGTTGAAAAGCACCAATATGGCGATGCAGGTCACAGGAACAGCCAGCTGAAGAGGACCAATATGGCGATGCAGGTCACAGAAACAGCCAGCTGAAGAGGACCAATATGGCGATGCAGGTCACAGGAACAGCCAGCTGAAGAGCACCAATATGGCGATGCAGGTCACAGGAACAGACATCTGAACAGTAAATCGCTGGAGGATATCGCTGAATTCGATGGGCAGGTGATTACATTTGGAATTCAACCCAGCATAAATGATAAGGGGGGGGGGGGGGGGAGTTACTTTTTACTGTGCCGGAATGTAGATTGAGCTGAGCATGTGCAGCTCAGTGTGCATTCTACAGAAGACTGAGCAGTAAGGTAAATGTATTTTTTTTCAGAAAAGACATGCAGTTTTTTTTTATATACATTTTAGATATTCGTTCCACTTTAATGCTAGTGACAGACTGCATCATGTATGTGAATTAGAATTTTGCCCATTTAAGCCTGTGTAAAAAGTAAAACTAAAAGTAAATGGAGCTATAATGTGACAACACAGATGTATTGCAAGGTTAATGTTTTCGATCTGTACATGAAGCGGATGGAACGCGTCATTGCTGTCATGAATAAACATAAAATCTGGATTAACAGGGATTTCCCTCACCACATCTGGCTACATGCTGGCCCAGACAAGACCATGTCCTGGTCCTCCCTGTTCATGGGATCTACGTGACAGGTAGGTAGCCGCTGTTTATTTTGCCAACACAAGCCATAGCAATCACTTGAGCAATATAAACTTACATGCAGGGATCATGGCCAGACACGTGCAGTATTTAAAGTGTACCTTTGCTGTGGTAATCGGATTAAACTTCACCTTCATAGTAGAGATCTCAGAAAGATGACAGAGCCTGACTGAAAATCGGCATTCACATAAGATAATGAGAACATTTTGTGCTCGATTTCTGGCAGGATCTCAAGGTAACTAAATAAACAGATTCACAAACAAATAATTGCTTACTAAAATTGTAGACAGTGAAGTATGAAGCCAAACGTACTAAGAAATAAATATTGGTTTTACATACACTTAGCCACTTTCCTACTACATACAATTTATAATGATGGGATGGTGGACAAAGTATTCATGGAGACTGGCTTATGAACGGCACAAGACTGCCCGGCATGCTTGTGAATTAAGCCATTTTTGGATGACTCCGATCACAGAAAAACGTACAGAGCCAGTACGAGCATCTCTATCCCTTGTGATCACCTAGATCACCTAGATGGTCAATCACAACAAATGTAAACACTTTAGTCTTTACTTTTGAGAGCCCTCCCCTTCCTCTCACAAAAAAGGAGCGGTAGGAAATATGGATTAGTGAATGAAGGAATTAGCAGGAGCAGAATCATGGTGAAGGGTTGCAATTGTGAAGATGTTTTTAAGGATACACTCTCTCCATCCTGTTTCTACGTGGCCTGTATATTATCTCCCTCTCCACCCTTAAAGCTGGTTCACACCAAAACACAGTGCGGGAAAAGCGTATTCAATGCAAGCTTCCCGTACTACAGGTGAACATGCTGCCCGTGCGATCTGCATGCAGATGCTAATGTATTGTTACTGGCACCCCAAACGCAGTGCTTTTGTGGGCGCCTAATTGCATAGTTCCACAAAACCATCCGGTTTGGTGCAATACATTTGAATAAAGTAGCACTTGCACCACTTTTTTCATTTTTCCAATGTGGCTTGCAGCCCATTCAAATGACTGGGCTGTCAAAATTCCTGCATTCCCAGTGTGAGCCGGTGTTCTGCCAAGAAAGGTCCCCCCCAGCAGACAATGCCCGCCCTGTAATGCGCAGGTGCAGCGCGTGTGTAGTACGGAGTACAACAGAGCTGGCAAAAATCGCTGAAGATGAAGAGCCTTGAATAAGCTATACACGGCGCCTGCGCAAAGAGCACGACATTGTGCCACACGCTTCTGATGCTCGTGCAAATCTGCAAGGGCTGTGTGTATTACTGTTCTATCGTGTAAGGGGCGGATGGCGGGGCGTGTTTAACCAACTGAAGGGTGGGTTCTGCAATGTTAATGGGCAGGTTTGCAGGACCTATTTAAGTAACACAATGAAGCGGATGTGTTATTGAGAATCGTGTAAGGGGTGGATGGCTACAGAAGAGGTCGTATTTTAAATTGATGGACAGAGATGCCATCTGCCCCTTACACAATATAATAGTAACACACCCGCCCATTGCAGAGTTGCACGAGCATCGTGCGGCATAATGTTGTGCTCATTGCTCAGGCGCCGTGTACAGCTTATTCACAGCTGTTCATCTTCGTTGATTTTCGGCGGCTCCGTTGTGCTCTGTACTGCGCAAGTACAGTGCCTGCACAGTACAGGTGGGGCATTATCCGCTGGGGGACATTTCTTGGCAGGACACTGCCCCTATTCTGTACATCTCCAAAATCCTGTATGACCTTTACATTAACCTATTCCCCCCTCTCCTCTCTTTTTGCGCATAATCTGTAAATTAAATCTAGTGCACCATCACCATACTTCAAGATTTATTCCCTTCAATACCAGCATGTTTCTTCATTTCCAAAAATAAGATTACCTCAAAGTGTCTACTTTCCAAGAGGGTCATTTTGGATATTGTCCTGGCATTTGTATGTGTCTTTTTTTCAAAGAAAAAGTAAAAAAAATAAAAATAAAAATTTGAATACAGTGTTGCATGACAAAGTACTTGTTAGTCAAACGATCACAGTGCTGAGAACTAAAAACTAGGCCTGGTAGTGTAGGTGTATTACAGGCTCTTACTCAAATGGGTAAAAACAGAATCATTTGCTTGCCTAGTCACCACACCACTGACCTAAACTCAGAATTTTAGAAGCAAAGCAAAAATAATCTCCTCGACTCGAACAGATTATGACATTTACTGCAGAGAACACATCCAATGGTTGCCTGGACACGTAAACAGCAGTGTCTCAGAATAGAGACTATGCAGAACCCTTCAAAGGATGCATTGCTGCACTTTGTACAGGAATGTCAGAAGTCAATGGACACCGCACAGTACTGGCCCATCCCTGAAGTTTAAATAAAGATTAGACATACACTTGTACAGTTCATGACGGAATTCTTGACATACCCTTGATGTTTTTCTCAGGGCAGAAGTACAACTACAGGTTTAGGTGAAGTCATCAATTCAATCTAAAAAAAAAATTGAAAAGGTTATTAGCAACAAACGACCAACAGGGCGACTTAGTAAACAGTAGGGCCGAAACAACTAATCGATTAATCGACAACTAATCAATTTGCGAAATTAATCGACTACAATTTTCATAATCAATTAAATCGGCCAGTAACATAATTGGGTTAAAAAAATTAGCCCTTTATAGTACAAAAAAGCAAATTGCTACTGTAAATATTACTTTCACTGTCTCACAGTCAAAAAATGAACCCCTTACAGTAGCGATTTGCTCTTTTTGTACTTTTTTTTGTTTTTTTAACCCCATTATGTTACTAAACATCTCAGGCTGGGGTCACACCTCTGTTTTTTTGCAGAAACACACTACAGTTCATTTACATGTTTTCCTATGGGACACATTCACATCCATGATTTTTTTTTCAGCTGCTGCGTATTTGGAAAGGGCACGGACTTTTTAACACAAAACGGTGCCATTTTGTTTTTTTTTAATTGAATAGACTTCAATGGAGAAGCCGGTGAAAAGCATGTAATGTGTCTTTGCGGCAATTTGTGTTTTGTAATCTGCCCAACAACTAATTGGCCCAAAAAAATGTAAAAATGCTAATTTCTTCTTTTTTTTTTTAAGGCTATTATCCGATTAATCGAAACAACTAGTTGCAGCCCTGGTAAACGGTCATGTGAATTTGCAGCACTGGGACCCCCGTTACCTTCCCTCCACAGACACCCTCTGCATGGAGTTTGTTCTCAATTTTGGCTTGCATTGTACAAAGCTAAATAATTTAAGAAATTCTTCCAGGGAACAGTCAAGCATTATGTGGAAAGCATATTCTTAATTATATTAATTTCAACTAAAATAGGAAAAGAAAATGTTTTAGGAACTCATTATTCTACAAAGAATCAGTGCATTGTTCTGCTGACAAAAGGAATAATTACAGAAGCCTAGCAAAGTGTGAACTATATTATCTTATTAGGTATATGGGAAAATTAATTACAAACTCTGGTACGTATCCTGCACTAGAAATGGTGGGGAGTATACTGCCTGTAATAAGGTACAAAGCACGATTCTAATTGCAATCAATCTTTATAAAAAATAAAATAAAATAAGAAGTGAGAAAAGGGCGATGGGGGGGGGGGGGAGGCGGGGGGTACAGGAGCTGTAGAATGTTACACCCTAAATATGGGTGAACTTAAATGCCCTTTCTAGGGATGAGCTCCGGTGTGTTCGCACACTCCACGTGCAGAGCCCGCCAGGAGGTCAGCACTGCCCTAATCACAGGCAGGGAGACATTGTCCCAATGCTCGGCTGCAGAGATCGGAAAACGTCTCACTGCCTGCGATTAGCGCAGTGCAGTGTCGACTTCCAGGCGGGCTCTGCACGTGGAGTGTGCAAACAACGCTGGAGCTCATCCTTTTTGCTGCCGTGATTTAACTTCCTGTTAGATGGTGGCTACATTAATTCTCCATCATCCTGCTGTATGTAGGAACGTAGCCGCACTCTCTTGATCGCTACCAAGATGGACAATGGACTACAGGATTTGCAGTGTGCATAGAACAGTGCACATGATGGCAACTTACATGCACTGCTAATTCTAAATGAAACAAAGGGAACAAGGAGAGGTGCGGGAACGCACAGCGGACATTAGTACGAGAAAGAAAAACTCAGTAAGGAATGAACACAGCCGCTGTTGTGCTGTAGGATGACGGTGGTGCTGATGCACCAAGTGCAGCACATCTGTTTGCTTTCAAAGTGATATTGACCCTTTCACGCCGACCTATGCAAATTTGCATTCATGTGCTTGAAGGGATTATACCGGGATGATGGCACCCCCACTCCCGCTGCAGCTCTGATCAGGTCTCCGATGTAAAATCTCAGAAGCAACGTCGCGGTTTACTCGGCTGCCAATTACACCGATTAAAAAAATAAAAAAATTACAGTATTCAGAATACTTTTAAGTGCATAAATAAAAAGGAGAGGTTTGTGGTCTTTTAGACCTCCGATCCCTCCATAAAGAGTACCTGTCACCACCTATTACTGTCATAAAGGGATTGGAAAGGAAGAAACAATTGGGATTTTAAGTGAGGTCATGGCCAAATAGGGAGCATGTACCTCCATTCCGGTCTGGTGAAAAAAAAAAAAAAAATAAGGGAACAGGGGAATGGAATACTAGAAACAAGTTGGGACTTTATTTTTGTCATAAAGGAATGTTTACATTTCTTGTGACAGCAATAAAAGCAATCTGATATTTTATAAGAAAATGCATACCTAAGTCGCACCCACAAATGTAAAACGGTGTTCAAATGTGGCATTACCACGATCGACAGAGAGCAATAATTCTAGCAAAAGCCCTGCAACTCTAACCTGGTCAACCATTGCATTTTTTTTAATGGGTCACCTATGAAGAATTGTAGGTACCGTTAGCATGTCGCCATTTCACAAGTGTGTGCAATTTCAAAGCATGTCAAGTTAGATATCCATTTACTTGCCAACAGCATCTTTCACATTATACAAAAAAACGGGGCTAACTTTACTGTTCGGTTTTTGTTTTTAATTCATGAAAGAGTCCATTTCCCCAAAAAAAGGGATTTTTAAATACAGCTTACCTGTAAAATCCTTTTCTTGGAGTACATCACGGGACACAGAGCGGCATATTCATTACTATATGGGTTATATGGAGTACCTTCAGGTGTGGACACTGGCAATCTCAAACAAACAGGAAGTCCCTCCCTATATAACCCCCTCCCCTAGAGGGAGTCCCTCAGTTTTGTAGCAAGCAGTATGCCTCCCAAAATGTTCCCAAAAAGAGGGGTGGGAGCTCTGTGTCCCGTGATGTACTCCAAGAAAAGGATTTTACAGGTAAGCTGTATTTAAAAATCCCTTTTTCTTTCTCGTACATCACGGGACACAGAGCGGCATATTCATTACTATATGGGATGTCCGAAAGCAATGCTTTAATGAGGGGAGGGAGACATCTTCCAAAGAAGGATTTAATTTAGAGGTATACTCAAATACTAGTAAATCCAACTTAAACGAGAAATGTAAATCTCAAATCAAATCAAGGGAGCCCCCTCAGATCCTGAGGAGCTTGAATCGCGGCCTGTAGTACTGACTGCCCAAAGGCTGTATCCGCATTCCTTCTTACGTCCAATTGATAAACTTTTGTAAACATGTGGACTGACGACCACGTTGCTGCCTTGCATATTCGAGCCATAGAGATCTGATGATGTGCTGCCCAGGAGGTGCCCATGGCCCTGGTAGAATGGGCCTTTGCCGACAAAGGAGGAGGCAACCTCTTCAAACCGCAGGCCTGAACGATTAATTGTTTAATCCATCTTGCGATGGTGGATCAAGCAGCTGCCTGACCCATCTTGGGCCCTTCCGGTAAAACGAACACCACATCTGTTTTCCGAACCTTCTCTGTAGCTTTAAGATAGGCCTTTATGGCCCTGACAATATCCAACGTATGCAGCAACCCCTCCTTTCTAGAGGTGGGTTTTGGAAGAAGGATGGAAGTACCACATCCTGGTTCAGGTGGAAACTGGATATAACCTTTGGTAGAAAGGAAGAATGAGGACGGAACCCCGCCCTATCCTTATGTAAAATGAGATATGGTTCCTTACAAGATAAGGCTGCCAATTCCGATACTCTCCTGGCCGAAACTATGGTGATCAGAAATACCGACTTTCCAGTCAGTAAAACCAAAGGTACCTCAGCCAACGGCTCAAGGGGTTGTTTCTGTAGAGTTGACAGAACAAGATTTAAGTCCCATGGACAAAGTGGTGATTTGACTGGAGGATTAACACGTAAGACTCCCTGTACGAAGATCTTAACCAGCGAGTGGGCGGCCAGCGGCCTCTGAAACCACACTGATAAGGCTGAAATCTGTCCCTAGATCGTGCTTAATGCCAGGCCTTTATCCACTCCTAGCTGGAGAAAACTTAATACTCTATCAATGGTATCCTTGCGGGAAACCCATCTCTTAGCCTCACACCAGCCTACGTAGGCCCTCCAAACCCTGTAACAAAATTACCCTGGAGGCCGGCTTTCTAGCCTTAATGAGGGTAGGGATTACCTGCCTAGACAGACCTCTACCCCTGAGAATCAGGGATTCAGCCGCCAGGCCGTCAAATTTAGACGCCGTAATGCAGGGTGGAGAATCGGGCCTTGTGAGAGTAGGTCTGGCCCTAGAGGAAGAGTCCAAGGGCCTCCCGCTGCCAATTTCAGGACTAGTGAGTACCATGCCCTCCGGTACCAAGCTTGGGCTACCAGGATAACCGGCCTGTGCCATGATCCTGCGCCACAGGCGGGGTAGTAACTGCAGTGGGGGAAATGCATATAGAAGTTATGATTGATGCCAAGGGCAAACCAACACATCGGTTCCGCAGGCCATAGGGTCCCTCGTTCGAGACATGAACCTGTCTAGCTTCTTGTTGAATCCTGATGCCATGACCTCCACGTCTGGCACTCCCCACTTCTGGCAGATTGTCTGAAAAAAACTTGTGGATGCAGAGACCACTCCCCCGGCGACAGGGTTTGGCGATTTAGGAAGTACGCCTGCAGGTTGTCCACCTCGGGAATGAATGTCGCCGATATGCAGGGTACATAAACCTCTGCCCACCGAAAAACCAAGCTCCTCTCACTCTGAGTGGCTTGATTCTTGGTTCCCCCTTTGGTGGTTCACCTATATGCCACCGCTGTGGCATTGTCTGAATGACTTCTCACCGAGGACCCCTGTAATCTGGATGTCTATGCCAGGAGGGCTAGCCGAGCCGCTCAGAACTCCCAGACCTTGATGGGCAGCTGCCTCTCCGCCTCTGCCCAAGTTCCTTGGCGAGTGAACTTGTTCAAGACCGCTCTCCAGCCTTCCAGACCCCTGGGCAGAACCAAGCTGCTAGAATTGCTGCCTGTAGGACACGAGTGTGGAAGCGTGTGGTATTGCCTCGAACATGGCCATCGCATACATAGGCGAATAGTTGGCTCTTTTTTGCTTAGAACCAACTGAATCAATCTTTTGATAGCCTCGACCTTTACCAGGGGCAGGAACATCCATCTTCTGTTCTGTGTCTAATCTCGTGCCGAGATATTCCAACTGCTTTGTAGGTTGAAATGCTGATCTTTCCCCGGTTTAGGACTCAGCCGAACCTCTCGAGGTACTGAACCATGAGGGCTACTACGCATTCCACCAAGGAAGCGAGTGATCTTATGATTAAGAGGTCGTCCAGGTATGCTAGGACCGAGATCCCTTGGATCCTTTGGACTGACTATAATAGGAGCTAGGACCTTTGTGAATACCCGGGGGCCGTAGCCAGCCCGAAGGGGGGCGCCACAAATTGGAAGTGACGCTGTATCACTGCGAAGCGTAAAAACAAAAATATTTGATGTGGCTGAAAGACCTGGTACATGAAGGTAGATCCTTCTGGAGTGTGGCGGCTGCTGGCCAAACGGATTCTATCCGGAAAGAGCGAACCCTTAGGTAAGCATTTAAACCTTTTAGGTCCAAAATTGGTCTGACATTGCCGATGAGCCTTGGTATGACAAACAGATTGGAATAGAAACCTAGCCCCTGTTCTTGGGCTGGTACCTCTACCATTATGCCCTGGTAAAGCAGGTGATCCAATGCTGCCCGCATTGAGGCCTTCCTTGTGGAGGAAATTTTAGAAAATTCTAATCTGTAGCCTGCGGCCACAGATGATCGGACCCCCTCTGTCGGGGACCGATCCCCAGAGGCCTGTCCTTGCGATCCATTGTTAAAAGTTTGATCGCGCAGGAGGAAGTACTGCCTGAAATTTGAGGGCCCTGGAACCGGGGGGAGCTGCCCTTTTAAACGCAGGACCCCGGAACTTCCTTTGACTGGTAAAAGGGTACTTTTGCCACTTGAAACAGTCTGAATGTATTTATCCAGATCTTTCCATGGAAGGGCAAACCTGGGGCTCGGCCACCCAGTTCTTCAACCAAAAGAGCCTTCTCATATGCACTAAAAATAGTGACAACGAGACGCCTGCTGGATGGAGTCTTTTTATAGCCTCTACCGCAAAGCACAGAGCTCTGGGAATATCCAATAATTCCTCTGCCTATTGGGCAGGGATGTCTAAGCATCTGTTTTGTCTGGTTCCTTAATGCCTGAAAAAAACTCCAATTGCAACCACTGCTGGCTGTAGCCAGGGATGCTGGAAAAAGTGTCTCTAAACGTTTATCGACCGGGACCTTAAACATTTGTATGTTTCCCCTTAGGCCAGTTAATGATTTATTCACCCATGAGATGGCTGCGTCCACCGTTGGGAGCGCCCCCTTTCTTTAGAAAAATGTCTTTTCCATAGGGTAAATAACAGAAAACCTTCCAGGTGGTCTCCCATCCAGGCACTAACCAGGCCCTACCCTGCTTAGCCTCCGAGATCAGACGAGATCGGGCGCTTTCCGGGAGATGCGGCCTCAAGGACCTCACGGGTAGTTGAAAAGCAGTGCCCGAACCGGGACCTGAACCCTGGACCCTCAGATCAAAAGTCCGATGCTCTACCAACTGAGCCATCCGGGCCCCTTTTAAAGAGCACTTGGTCAGGGGAAAGAGTGCCTGCAAGCACAAATATTTCCTGGCAGACGTGCATAAAGACTACCCTCTCGTCAGCTTTAGGCGGCAGAAAAAATTCTGTCCGGTCGTCCCAATCCTGGAAAAACCAATTCCTCTAACAGAGGATGGGCCAGAAAAGCTGCGTTGCTTAAAGGCGCTTTTAAAAGAACCCAAAGAGGATACCGCAGGAACCTGAGGCTCTGGAAATGGCAAATTGAATGCCAAGCGGACCATGTCTGTCAAAGACTGGACCCACAGACTCTCCGCCTGGGAGGCTGAAAAGGATTCTACAGTGGTAGATCCTCTAGGTTCTGTCCCTTTTGGCGATGGGGATCTAGTCCACTTCTTGCCAGACAAAGAGCCAGCGATCATAGCTGTTAACCTCTTTTCTCTAGCCCCCCTAGGGTGACGGCTAGCATCTCCTCTGTGATAACACAGGGTTGGGCCGACCTGGGCCAGCCTCAGCACCAGACCCCCTTAATGGCTTATCCAGGGTGACCCCTATAGGAATAACCTGTGGGGAAAGTATTGGCATATTATCAGAACCAGAGGAGGAACCCCTTTGTCTTTGCCTTTTCTCTTTATTTTTATTTATTTTTATTTTTATTTTTTTTGTGTTTTGATCCTGAACCCTTGGAAGCCATAATACAAAACCGAAGGACTCCGCTTACAACAACAGACTGTTATAGCCAGGAGTACAAAAATAAGGTTTAGGGGACAATAGGATCACTAATGCCCCAAAAACGGTGGGGCTTAGTATGTTTTCTTTTATATATTATTCACCACATACAGCCCCACCCCCAACATGTTTGCCAGCATTTAACCTGTTGCCAAGGGGATTTTGGCTTAACAAAAAGTATTGGAGCTGACTCCAGCATGTAGTACCCCTTCTCGCCACAGGGAGTCACTGTGCTGCCAGCTCTACGTCCTCTCTCTCCAGCTCAGCTCTGAACTGAGCTAAGAACGCGCCTGCTGTGTATAACAGCAATTAAAGGCACGCCCACTCTACACTGCAGTCACACTCAACGCCCCCCCCCCCCCCTCCCGAACGGCGCGAAAATTTTCTATATGCATGCGCGCGTGCGTGCACGCGCGCGCGACTGTCGGGGGAGGAGAGCCCAGGAGGAGACGCACTCTGGAGCCCAGGAATGCAGGTTGGAGGACGCATCAGGCGGCAGATTTGAATCCCGGCAAGGTAAGGCTAACACAGGCCCCTAAGGAGTCCCTTTAGCCTAGAGACAGATCTGTTTTTTTTTTTTTTTTTTAAAGATCTTCAACCAGCGAGCAGCAGGTAGCTAGCAAACATACATAGATAGGTAGGGGGATCAAGTTATGGGGGGAAACATTTCAGGGCATCCTGTCTATCAGACATAGTGACCATGGTGCCAATGCAGAGCATACTCAGGCTACCCCCCTTAAGATCTCCCCTGGAGAGCCTGCTGTCGAACCAAGTCCCGCAGGCTCCCCTCTTACCTGCTCCATGCCGCAGGACGTTTTGCAAAACGGTCCAATCTTCTCCCATCTCCGTGGGTAGCGTAGTAGACCTTCAGGCCCTGGGGTCCTATGAAGGTACCCACTGTCCTGGACCTATATAGCACCCTGGCAAACAGGAACTTATGGTCTTTACAAACTCCAAGTCCTGGGCCCGGGGTCCAGCCCTCCAAAGAGGAGCATTATAGGCAAAACCCCACGGTTTGGGGCCCGGGTACTGTCCACTTTGGCACTGAGGCTCCTTGGACAGATCCGGTTAGCCCGCCCTTAATCCCAAGGATGTGGAGCAAAGCTATTCCGTGACCAACACCTAAGACACTGGCGAAAAAACTGAGGGACTCCCTCTAGGGGAGGGGGTTATATAGGGAGGGACTTCCTGTTTGTTTGAGATTGCCAGTGTCCACACCTGAGGGTACTCCATATAACCCATATAGTAATGAATATGCCGCTCTGTGTCCCGTGATGTACGAGAAAGAAAAGGGTTTAAAAGACCGCTGCACAAATACAGCGACATATAAAATATTGCAATGATCACAATTTTATTCTGTAGGGTCTCTGCTAAAAATTTAGATGAGATAAATATTATATATAAATAATGTTTGGGGTTTCCGAGTAATATTCTGGCAAAAAACACAGATTAAAAAAAAAAAAAAAAAAAAGATTTTAACTTGTAAGCAAATAGGCTTAGGTGAGAGACAGGGTTAAAGGCAGATTTTTTTTTTGTTTTGTTTTGAAGTAGGAAATTATACACTTGCCTGCTCTGTGTAATGGTTTTGCACAGAGCAGTCCCCATCCTACTCTTATCGGGTCCCCCACCAGCGCTTCTGACCCCACCCTTCTGCCCCCATAGTAAGCAGCTTGCTCCCAATCCGCTGCTCTTTGTGTCCATTCACACAAAAGAAAGCAGCTTGGCCCCACCCAGGTTGTCCCCTCATTGGCTGTGATAGACAGTAGCAGGAGCCTATTGCTCCTACTGCCGTCTCAGCCAATGAGGTGGAAGAGACCTGGGGAGTCGCTGCTCTTGTGTCTTTTGCTGGACCAAGGTGGGCTCAGGTAAGTATTGGGGGGGGGGGGGAGATGCCCACAGAAGTTTTTTTTACATTCATGCCTAGAATAGAGCCTTTACATCCACATCCTATCAGCTGCAGCAAGCTGTGAGAGGGTGGATTGCCTTGCACTGTGCTGCATGCCATAGTATTTTTCAGCAACAACGTGCCGTGAACTAGCTAGGTAGGAGACAAGGAATTTTTCTTCATCTTGCGATGGGATTGCACTGGAATAGCGGACCAACACAGTAATATCACTGGTAATCAGATTGCTCAGCTGTAGGTCTGTATTCTGTATAATAAGTGGTAAATCTTATGACGGCCTCGGTTCCCAGTTCTCCAATTCTCAGACAACTCAATTCCTGTGTTTAAACTGACAGGGTCAACTCTCTGCCATCATGACTTGTAGAGATCTTAATAAAAGCCATAGATCTTAGTGAATTCCAGTAAACAGATTGCTTTCACAATGCTCAGTGATGTTAATAGAGTCTTGAAATGCTTTGCTGCATCTGCGGCCTATTCTCCAGAGGAGGCTCATTTCCCTTTAATTATTAACCTGAGTTTCAGGCACATTCCAGAGGAACTAGAAACAATAGCAAGGTTTATATTCCGAAACTTGCATGCCTATGGCCTGACTCCCACACAGCTGCGCAGAGTCGCTCCTCTCTGATCTGCACAATACACTGTAGAAGCTACATCTGGATTTGTGAACAAAGCGGCCATGATAATATGTAAAGAGAATCGCACTGCATCCTTATCAGTGGAACAAATTCAAAAAGGTAGGGCACTTGACTTTTTAGGTGTGTAAAAGACAAAACAATTAAAATCGTTTTTATCCTTTATTCACATAAAGTTAAAACAAAAAAAACAAAATGTACATCACTAAAAATACAGGGATAAAATCCAGATTCCATATGATGGACTCCCCTATAACTTGTCCGTGTCACCCCCAATATGTGATACACATGGAAGGTCCCCAATCCACCCCGTTAATGCCTCAACGTGTTTCACAGGCTGAACCCACTTTCTCAGGAGGTCTTCTAAGGTAAAATGATCTAGAAAATTCATAAACATGAGCAAATGTCCTTCATACATACAATACAAATGACACATACTGTTACAATAAGTGCAACCACTCAACGTTTGCATAATGGGCTTACTAGGTTTGTTTTACTCACTGGGCTCACAATGTCCCCTTCATCAACAGCCTCATTTTCCTCTTGAAGTCCTCCTGAGGAAGCGAGTTCACCCTGCAGAACGCATTGAGCCATTAACAAGGCGAACTGGGAACCCCCCATATGCATCTCATATTGGATGCGACAATGACAACTTATATGGGAGTCCTTTATATTGAATCTGGATTTTATTCCTGTATTTTTAACAGCAATGTACATTTGTTTTCAATGTTTCAAAGTGTCACTAAACCCACATCCTAAAACATAAATGGTTTATTACGTGCTGTTCATACTCGCACTGTCGCTATGAGATTTGTTTTCTGCAAAAATCCTGGTTGATCCTATTGCTCCATCTCCACCTTCTGTTCATGTCCCAAATACAGCTAGGTATTTTGCAGCTGTGGTGGCATCTCTGCACATGCTCAGTCTTCAGTGAGTTTCTATGCCGAGCATTTCCTCCCCATCACATCTGAGCAGCCCATGTGACTATTGAGTCACACATGTGGGCGTGTACACAGTGGTACATGACAGCACACTCACTCACTCACTCCCTCCCTCCCTCCACCTCCATGCCCACTAAACAGCTAAACACAATAGGGGCAGGATATTACATGCAGATTAATGGAGGCTTTACCTCCCTATTATTCTAAGACACAGGCTGAAAGGGCGTGACAGCCTGTGACTGGCAGAAATCTGCCTATACCAAGTTATTGCCAAAAAATAATAAAGATTTGATTTCAAATATATATTTGTAACCAGCAGCAGAAGACTAGATGATGATGCTCCTGCTTATGCTTCCCTGCAGACAGGCCGGGACAAATCTGGGTCATGCTACTAAATATCTATTATGAAAAGGGTCAATTTTTTAAATTAAAATTACAGTGCCATCATCCCCATACAGAAATTCAAGGGGCAATGTGTCACTCTTTAGTATCACTAACTTTATGTAGATTGAAAAAGGAATGCGCACTGCTGCTGATCTCCTTCTGAAAATCCTGTATTCATCAATGACTGAAGACAACAAGCCAAAAAAACTTTAAATCAATGCGGAGCTCCAGCCGCGATTTTTTTTTTTTTTAAAGTCAGCAGCTACTAACAGTGTAGCTGCTGACTTTAAATAAGGACACTTACCTTGTCCTACTTGCCCGCGCTGATGGGCCCCCCGATGCCGGTCCCACGATCGTTCCGGGTCCCGCGCCGCCATTCACACTATGGGAAACAGGCAGTGAAGCCGTACGGCTTCACTGCCCATTTCCTACTGCGCCTGCGTGAGTCTCACGCTGGCTTGTGAATGGGCGCGCTGCTCTCTGAGAACACACACAGTTCCCAGAAAGCAGCGCGCCCCATTCACAAGGAGAAGGACAAGAAGAAAAGGCACCGCGGAGTGGAAGAGGCAGATTACGGACTTCCGCATAGCAACAGGTATTTCGGGTGAGTATTTTTTTTTTTTTCAGTTTTTTTTTTATTGAATTTTTTTAAACAACATGGGAAAATGTTGTTTTCCTGGGTGGAGCTCCGCTTTAACTTGGCAATAGTAATTTAAAATACAGTAAAACCTTGGTTTAAGACAAGCAACATTTTTTTAATACATTTTGACTTGATATACAAGCGATGTCTTGATATACAAGTAGCGTCATGTCACAACCGAGTATAAAAGAGAACAGAGGCGCCTCTAAGTGTAGCAATATGGTTACATTTAATAAAGGTACAACATTTAGCAACATTGCTACACTCAGAGGCGCCTCTCTTCTCTTTTATACTCTGTAGCTTCTGTTGGAATTTGCTTCTGATGCCCTTGTGAAGGCTTCCATTTGTGGATGGACATTTTATTGATACACGTTTTAATCTTTTTATTGATACACAACTTATCACATTGCTATAATCTTTTTATATGGACTATAAACTGAAAGACCTATGAATAAATGGTTGCAGAACTAATCATGCGTTTCCATTATTTTTTATGGGGAAATTTGCTTTGATATACAAGTGCTTTGGATTACAAGCATGTTTCTGGACCCAATTATGCTCGCAATCCAAGGTTTTACTGTAATCAATGGCAGAAAATACAGAATTGTCTTTTGTAAGCATCTCTATGTTCCTATATTGATGGCGGCTACTGAATGCTGCACTACCTGTCCACCTTTGTGCATAGCCAGCGTTCCATTGTTTCATGTGAAATGCCCATCTGTTACATTCCTGTTCTTAGGTGGAGATGCTGTTCAATTTACAAATCGCTCCCAGATTTGCTTTGAACCATGCACATCCCTAACATGAGGGTTAAACGTGCAGCTGCTGGATAAAGCTATCCAAGGACGATGTCCTGGGAGTGTAGAAAGTGCTTTGTAATCAGATTTAGTTACTGTCAGAATACAGTAAAGGACCGCATGCCAGGCTGCTGCCCGATGCCAGGAAGCACGGCCTACTGAACTGTCACACATAGGTCCCCAAACAGAAATCTTCCAGCCTAATGATGGGATCAGGTGCATGTATAAAGCAGCAACAACTGGTATGTCACACATCTGAGACTCGGATGGGAATGACATGAATGACTTATAAATGTGCCATCACATAGTTCAATTGACTTGACTTACTGTTTTCAAGAAGCTTTGCCATAATAAAAGCAAAATAGTATTAAACGCTTCTATTTTTTAACTTTAGTATTTAGGGCCAGCCAGCAAACATACACTACTTTTAACCTGTCTCCAGTCATACACCTGGCAAGCTGCATCCTCCTCATCCCCCTAGTGCCGCTTCCCTGAACTTCCAGTCTGGAGGGTGCATTGTAATCATCATCAAAAAGTGACACGACTGCCCTAAAAGTGACTATATGTCCCATGACCCTTCATTACCCTTTTGTATTATGATTCTCTGCGCTTTACAAAATAAAAAAGGTCCTTTATCTTGCTGACCAATTCAAATCTGTCTGGTCTGTCCTGGCAGCGCTAGACAAGACCGATTACAAAGTGTTAAAGTGGAAGTCTTATTATTTACTTGTACCTACAGATAAGCCTAGAATAAGGTTTACCTGTAGGTCCTGTGCATATCTCCTAAACCTGATATTCAGAGTGCATGCAGCCAATGACGCCATCGCGCATGCGATCTGAAGGTCCCCGTTTACCGGTCTGGACCTTCAGAACCATAAATAGCAGCTTGTGCGCTCTTGCGCTGGAGTGACATCATAGCGGCACAAGCCAACCACAGCACCGGAGCCTGCGAACCTGGAAGAGACGGCAGAAAATATGTCAGCCGTCTCCAAGGTGTGCGGGCGCCACTGGAGGGTTTTGTTCTACGGCAAGTATTTCATAATGAGCTTGTATGCGATGCTTACAGGTTTTTTTAAGCTTATAAACAGCTAAAGCTGAAAAAGCCCAACTACCAACTCCAAAGACAAAAAAACGTTATTTAACCTCATCTGCCCCCATTCCAAAGAGGAGCTGCCCACAGTTTATAGAACACAGAAAAAGGAAATACAAAGTACTTCTGGTTACTTTTAGTCATATGTAAAAAATAAATATACATTAGAATAGTAGTGGATTTCAATACAAGACATATGAGAGTATATACTAAAATACCTCATTACACCATACACGGATATCAAAACAATGGTGAGACACACACAAAAGCATTTCCTGACATTCACTATGGCTAGTGGCACAGCTTCCGTTTAGGAGTCAGGTCTCAAGGCCTACAAGCCACTCAGAGTATACATGCAACCCATCCATTGTAAAATCAACTGTGAAGATGTAGATTTTATACTAGTGGTGATCAACTTTCTTGGTACAAGGATGCTCAAGTGTGGCCGCTGGCATCACCAGAGGGCCATCAAGAGACTGCGGACATGCAACAGGAGATGGTCAGAGACTGCCGACATGCAACAGGAGATGGTCAGAGACTGCGGACATGCAACAGGAGATGGTCAGAGACTGCGGACATGCAACAGGAGATGGTCAGAGACTGCGGACATGCAACAGGAGATGGTCAGAGACTGCGGACATGCAACAGGAGATGGTCAGAGACTGCGGACATGCAACAGGAGATGGTCAGAGACTGCGGACATGCAACAGGAGATGGTCAGAGACTGCAGACATGCAACAGGAGATGGTCAGAGACTGCAGACATGCAACAGGAGATGGTCAGAGACTGCGGACATGCAACAGGAGATGGTCAGAGACTGCGGACATGCAACAGGAGATGGTCAGAGACTGCGGACATGCAACAGGAGATGGTCAGAGACTGCGGACATGCAACAGGAGATGGTCAGAGACTGCGGACATGCAACAGGAGATGGTCAGAGACTGCGGACATGCAACAGGAGATGGTCAGAGACTGCGGACATGCAACAGGAGATGGTCAGAGACTGCGGACATGCAACAGGAGATGGTCAGAGACTGCGGACATGCAACAGGAGATGGTCAGAGACTGCGGACATGCAACAGGAGATGGTCAGAGACTGCGGACATGCAACAGGAGATGGTCAGAGACTGCGGACATGCAACAGGAGATGGTCAGAGACTGCGGACATGCAACAGGAGATGGTCAGAGACTGCGGACATGCAACAGGAGATGGTCAGAGACTGCGGACATGCAACAGGAGATGGTCAGAGACTGCGGACATGCAACAGGAGATGGTCAGAGACTGCGGACATGCAAATGGAGATGGTCAGAGGCTGCTGACATGCAACAGGAGATGGTCAGAGGCTGCTGACATGCAACAGGAGATGGTCAGAGGCTGCGGACATGCAACAGGAGATGGTCAGAGGCTGCGGACATGCAACAGGAGATGGTCAGAGGCTGAGGACATGCAACAGGAGATGGTCAGAGACTGAGGACATGCAACAGGAGATGGTCAGAGACTGCGGACATGCAACAGGAGATGGTCAGAGACTGCGGACATGCAACAGGAGATGGTCAGAGACTGCGGACATGCAACAGGAGATGGTCAGAGACTGCGGACATGCAACAGGAGATGGTCAGAGACTGCGGACATGCAACAGGAGATGGTCAGAGACTGCGGACATGCAACAGGAGATGGTCCGCCACGCGAGGCGTTTTTTTCTAAACCAGGTATGGCCCGACTTGCAGTGGAAACGCTCACCTGAATAGGCCCGGACCATTTTAACCCTTCCTAACTGTACCGACCCAAACTGTTCCGCTCAGTGGAAACGAGGCATAACTCTTTCTGTGGATAACCCTGGGAAAATAGGTGAAAAGGTAACAAAAGCATGGGGGGGGGGTCAAGTTCCTCTTTAAGGTAATCATATAGAAACAATCTTTTTTTACAAAGCACTCAATGCACTATGTTGCCCCTGGATCATCCATAGACAGACAATCTATAAGCACAATGTTTAGTAAGGAAACCAATAAAGGACAAATGCTAGACTAAGTAATGAGAATGAATGGTGTCACCTAAGCTGCTGCCTACCTCTCTTTACTCAGCCTGCTGCCAGAATGAACACTCTGTTCCCATGAGCACCACACACACACACTCTCTTTTCATTTGGTAATTAAGCCTAAAATCCATGGAAACATAAATTGCAGCTATTTTTATCTTGTTAGAAATACAGAAATTCTGTCCAGCTTCTTATGCCTCTATAACTGTAGCACACAAATTACTCAATGCAGCCGCGGTGCAAAAGCGTTGTCAGTTAAGAAACAGAAACGCGGTTCTAATAAGAGGAAATGTGTAATGGTCACAGATAGAAGTTCCTTCACCAAGGTATGAGCTGGAGGGTCTCTCCCCTGTCTGCCTAGAAAGTCTCACGTCCTACAGCCATCAATATGTAGACAAGGTCACAGAAAATCAGCCATGTCCCTAGAACTACATTGAAGGCTTATTTGACCTCAGAAGATAAAATCACAAGAACAAATTTAAAAAGTTTGATACGTATTTATTTTTTAATACGTTGTTTACTCTGCATGTTAAATATTTACCTATTTTGCTCAATCTAAAAATAGCCATGCTTTATCACTGACGCCCGCCTGCCCCAGTGTGAAAGTGCCCTAAAAAGAGGAGCTCCTGCAGAAAAAATGAAAAGCCAGAAGCTTCACATACTGTAGCTGCTGACTTTTAGCCCAGGTTCACACTGGGCTGGGGGAGTGAAGCTGAACTCGCACGATTTCACTCCCGCCAGCAGTCCCGATTTCACCTGCGATTTCAGAGACATCTGTGCAGAAACTTCTGCACAGATGTCAATGTAAATCGCGGCCCCAAATCGCAAAAAGTAGTACAGGAACTACTTTTTGAAAGACAATTGCCAGCAAATGCCGCAGATTTGTGATGCCATTTGACATGTGAAATCTCATCTCAAATCGTACCCAGTTTGAACCAGGGCTTAGAGCCGGTTCACACTGGGGCGACACGACTTCAGGGCGACTCGGCAAGGCGACCTGAAGAAGACTTCAGAGTCGACTTGCAAAATGACTTCTGTATAGAAGTCAATGCAAGTCGCCCCCAAAGTCGTACTTGCGTCGCTCCTATTAGAACGGTTCTATTGAATAGAATGGGACGCGACTTGTCAGGCGGCTGAGTCGTCTGACAAGTCGCCCCAGTGTGAACCGGCTCTCAGTATTAGAACACTCATCTGTCCAATTTTTCAATCGGCTATCAAATGCTTTCTCAGCCATCTCCACTAAGGGAAACTAAAAATGAAGCCTTGCGACTTCACAGCCGGTTCCCTTATGTGCATGAGTGAATGGTGCTGCACTCTGTGAATGGGCCGTCTGCAGGGGGGGGCGGAAATTCCAGCTGAGTTTGACGTGGCAAACTTAGCCGGAAGTGGGAGTGGTTACCTGTCAAAACCAGGTACCCGACCCCCCAAAAAGGTGCCAAAAATGTGGTAGTGGAGGGTGGAGGAGGCAGACAAGCGGAGTTTCCCATATTGGGTGGAGCTCACTTTAAGCCAGAAAATTAAGGGGTTGTAAAGGTACCATTTTTTTGCCTAAAAAGCTTCCTTTACCTGAGTGCAGTCCTCCTTCACTTACCTCATCCTTCCATTTTGCTTTTAAATGTCCTTATTTCTTCTGAGAAATCCTCACTTCCTGTTCTTCTGTCTCACTAACACACAGCTCCTTTATCTGCAATGTAGAGAGCGTCCCGACTCTCCGTAGTCCAAGGGAGGGGGCGAGCACGACACTCCACACCATGGAGAAAGCCTTGCATTACTGTGTGTGAGGGAGTGAGGGTTTCCCAGAAGAAATAAGGACATTTAAAAGAAAAATAGGAAGGATGAGGTAGGTAAAAGGAGGACTGCACTAAGGTAAAGGAAGCTATTTAGAAAAAAAAAAATTGTACCTTTACAACCCCTTTAAGTTCTGCTAGATCACTTCAGGCTAGCCCCTTTTGCAGGCACAGAAAACATTAATTTGTCTAGATGCTGATCTTCTAACAGCCTAAAGATTTACTGCAGTACAGGGGTATGGGCTTCAGAAAAATGGCAGCCTTCGGCAAGAAGAATCAGGAAATTGGCTGAATTCAATTTACAGCACACACTAATTTTGGTAGCATAATTATTGATGTAGAATGTATGTATGATCCTTGATAAAGAACATTATTTTTTTATGAGGTTATTATGGGTAAACAGACACGAGTATAGTACAGAATACTCTTGCTGGCAGAAGAGATTCCTCCATCAATCCACACTGTTCAGCATGAATGGAAGACTTTATCTAAAATTGGATGGCTAGCTTCAGGAGAGTTCAGCAAGTCATGTATGTTCTCTTAAAGGACAACTCCAGGCAGACGGCTAAATACATAAAAGTAAAGTGTTTTCCTGCCAAAGGATTTCCTGCCATCTGCCTAGTCACTGGACTATGAATCAGCAGTGGGATACTTGCTCATTCATTGATAAGCAGGCCAGTGACACAGACAGCCACAAACATGGGGTCACCAACTGGCTGGCTATGAGGCTTGCTATCCAAAGAGCGGGTCATTGGAATCACAAATCTTTTGGTGGGCAATTCAGTCAACAAATTTCAGTTCTGTTTTTAGCTTCTTATCTGCACTGCCTAAAAAAAGATAGCATGCAGATTTAGCTGCATTAACGCTCTTACTAAATCTACTTATGCTTTAAACCCAACCCCCTCCTCAGAGACTACCTTTGTTGGCAGAAACTACAGTGACCATTCTGTCCTACAGCAGGGGTCTCCAAACTTTCCAAACAAAAGGGCCCATTAACTGTCCTACAGACTTAAAGTGAATCAGGGCTGGGGCCACTGGGAGTAGAAAAGGTCTAAAAAACATCAGTGGGAATAAACAATGCCCCGTCTTTGGGGTCAGCGGGAGGAATAGTACCACATCAGAATTTTGCCCCATTGTTGGTGTCATTGGGAGGAAATGTGCCCCATCATTGGTGTCGTCGGACCCCATTGTTGGTGTCTTTGGATAGAATTGTGCCCTATCTTTGGTGTCATTGAGGGGAATTGTACCTCATTTTTGGTGTCAGTGTGTGGGGGGGGGGGGATTATCTCCTATTGTTGGCATCAGTGGATGAAAATAGTGCCCCAAGGGCTGGATAAAAACATGTATGCATGTGGCCTGCAGTTTGGAGACCACTGCCCTACAGTCTTGGAGGAACGCTGTGATCTGCTCAAAATACATCAAAATGATAGTCACTTGCAATAGAAGAGGTGATCTACTTGCCACTTCAGCTGCCTACTTCTCCTGTGGTCATTATTTCTGGCACTAGTGTCTCCTTTTTTTTGGTAGTATTGGTGCATGCGTCTTGTACTGTCATTTCATTCTGGCACTACAGCCTCCCCAATCTCTTCGGCATTAGACACTTATGGTAGCGTTGGGTACATGGGTGCCATGCCTTTATTCTGTTCTGGCACTATAACCTTCTTCAGGCCTATCAGCCTTCAACACTTACAGTAGTGTCACTTATGTCGGTATTGGGTGCCTTTGTCTCTTGCCTTCGTTTCATTACAGCACAAAAGCCTTCTTTAGATTCTTCAGCATTTGACACTTATGGTAGTGTTGGGTGCCTGTATCTCCAGCCTCTCTGACAAGTGGTTCCATCCTCCAACCATAATATCAATACTGTCCCCCAAAAGAAATGTAGAGATCAGAGGATGGAACCAACATTGGGGGATACAGTCATACAATGCTCCTGGAGGTTTGAAGTAAAGGCAGATTGCTGAAACAGATCGAAGTTAAGCTAGATACACACCATTTTTTATATTATACATTTAAACCACCGGGCTAAATAGGAAAAAAAAAAAAACTTGAAGAGCTCGAGAGGAGCTTGGTGTGCTAACTATCCAATGTTAGGACAGCAATCTCCCTGCTGAGCTATTGTGTTCTGACAGGGGGACCACCCCCCGCTAGAACACACCGGTCAGCGATCGCAGCCATTGGCTGAGTGTACCGATTAGTGGTGCAATGGATCGTCATTGATCCGTGATCTGAACAGGTCAACATATTCGGTTCGGCACACCACGTGATCCGTAGATTGTGAGCTCCGCTGCCTCAGCCTATCTCACTGAGCGGCTGCGATTTTGGTCCACCTGGCGGCGGCCTAAGTGAGCATGCAATGTATGGGGGCTGTGATGGAGGAATCGGATGTATGGGGGGCTTATAATGTATGGGGGGCTTATAATGTATGGGGGGCTTATAATGTATGGGGGAATATGATGTATGGGGGAATATGATGTTTACTGACATTCTAAAAAAATTATGGAAACTCATATTAGAAATATTTAAACAATATAAATACTATGTAAATCTTACAATAAAATATACAATGCTGTGTTCCCTTCTTCGCCACAGTACCCCAATATGTAATTGCATGCAAGTGATGGTAGATCCCCCCCCTCTGAATACTATGGTGGACATCACTTTGGTTTATTTTCAAAATCTGAAGAATCCTCACATGAGGGTGGATTTTATCGGCCATTGCACAGGTGGACTGTTATCACACATTGACGTTATAAACGTTTTTTCATCTTTTCACTTCATGAACTTTTATGTACATTTATTTTTTTTATTTTTTTTGAGTTTTTGATCCGTTGCACCCCTAGAACTGATCGGATTCCGATCAGTACTAGGGTATTTTACTAGGCAGATATTTTTTGGTCATGCCCCTTTGACAGAAGCCGGACGTTTGGACCACTTCTGTCGGACAGACTGCCATATATGCATGTGCTGAATGTTGGCCCATTTCTGTTGAACCGGCCGTTGATTGGTCCGTGTGTGTACGAGGCTTTAGGAGACAAAAGCCTATTGTAGTAGAGTGCCATTAGGATTCCTCCATTGAATGACAGGGTCACTTTAATAGGTCAAACAATTAACATTAGCAAAAGTTTGGTCATAACGGCCAAGAGGCACCCGTGCAGACCTTGCACCCCCCACCCTACCAAAACGGTCTGAATGTCAAACAAAGAATGAATTTCACCCCCAGAAATTCTTTTTGCAATGGAAGGCGTCACTTTCACTGTCAGACGACAGCAGCAAACGCTGCAAATTCTTTCACAAAGACAAAGGGTCCTCCCAAACTGCAATGAGTCAGGGCTCCGATGTGAGCCGGAATCATCGCAGCCAAAAGTTCCCTGTATATAGAGACGCTGTGATCTCACTCAGCAACAGGCCGCAGCACAGCTGGCATCTTTATACTGTATGGAGATTAGTGGTGTCACTGTATGACCGGATTACAGATTGACGCTTACAGAAATTCCTTAAAAAGCCATCTAGCTTCATTTCAGGGGAAAGGAAACCGAGATAGTTTCAGTTTGAAAAGTATTACCACACCCAGGGAGAAAATAACACGAGCACACAGACAGGGCTGTGTTTAAAAACTGAAAGGGAAGCAGCTGACAACAGTATTTTAATCCAGCTATGAGTCACCACCACAAATTAACCCTACTGTCTAGGGAGCGCGCTCACTGCGATCGCTGGGACGCGGCTCTGCTGCTTACTGGAGGCCGAGTACAAAAAGTGCCTTGGACATAAAACCTAGGGGGCTACGTGTGACGTGCCATCTACACGTACTACAAATGTGCTTCACAACCAGATAAAAGACCTCTGAAGAACCCAAAGCTGTACTTCAAGCCAACACCTAACTACACAGCTGAAACAAATACATGGGAGCAGATTTACCTGCCAAAAGGATTAGTCATTTAGTCCAGACAGCCATGGGATTTGCAGAGTCCTGCCAGATATCAAAGCCAGCGCCGTGACCACACTTTTCTCTACAAGAGTTAAAGTGGTTGTAAACCCCAGACATGAAATAGGAACAAAGCATATCCCTCTACACCAGTGATGGTGAACCTTGGCACCCCAGATGTTTTGGAACTACATCTTCCATGATGCTCACCTACACTGCAGAGTGCATGGGCATCATGGGAAATGTAGTTCCAAAACATCTGGGGTGCCAAGGTTTGCCATCACTGCCCTATACTATAGCATGGGTGCTCAACCTGTGGCCCTCCAGGTACACCTGCCGTGCACGCTGCTATACCGAGCCAGGGAGATTTGTGTCGGAGTATACAGCTGGGGAGTCCAATGATGTCACAACTCCGCCTCCCAAGCTCCGGCCCACTGACACTCCCACAGATCCGAGATGTTCGGATGCCCATAACGGGAGGACAGAATGACATAAAAAAAAGGTAGAAACAATGTAATTTACCTGCTTTTGGAATAGACTACTATGATAGGTTAGACATTTCTATTTGTGGCAGGTGGAGGTTTACAACCACTAGACCAGGGATGCCATGTAAACATACATTGTATGTTATCAGTCATGCAGTGCACCAATTATTACTACACCAAATACCAATCCGTAACTGCTGCTTCTCTCTGCCAATCCCTTCACTGGCTTCCTTTACCCCGCTGTAAAAAAAAAAAAAGAATCAAACTACACCATACAAGGCCATCTACAACATCGCCCCCAGCTACATCACCAACCTCATCCGAAGAGATCACCCAAATCGTCCTGTATGTTCCTCCTAGGGCCAAATGCTCTCCAGTCACTGCCTCCCATGCTTGCCTCCAGGACTCCCGAGAGCCTCTCCCCATCCTCTGGAACTCCCTGCCCCACTATGTCCTACATCTTATGCTTCTACCCTGTCTGCCTTTAGGCGATCCCTGAAAACTGACTTATTCAGGGAAGCCTACCCCATCTCCACATAGGCCCTCCTATTCCTTCTGTATGGAACTGTATTGTAACTGTCTGTCCCTCTACATTGTAAAGCGCTGCATAAACTGTTGACACTAAATAAATCCTGTATAGTAATAATAATAATAAAAAATCCCATCACTATTAAGGGGGGGGGGGGGTTTACATACCCCACATACAGACCTTCCTGTAATCTGCCATGACAGTATAAACCATTCACACAGTACAGACAGGACAGAGCTGTTACCATGACAACATGAAGCTATTTCTGAGATCCGAGGGATAACAGGACTGGCACAGTGTCGTGGATTAGTTCATTTAGATGAAGGGCAGTAATCAATCCACATATGAGCAACATCTCTGCATTTGTAACAGGATATAGTGAATTTCCCCATGCACTTTAACTTCATCTTTCTTAGTTTTCCTCTAACAAGATAAGAGGCTGAGTGCGCCAAACCTTACGCAACAATAAAAATAAGAAACAGATGGCAATTTAGTAGCGGCAGCAGAATTTACGTTCACTATACATTCCATGGAAACCATATAGCATAGAAGGGAAGAAGTCTGATTTTCTTCCTGGGCAAATACAATGTTCTCTAATTTTGTTATCTGGAATTTCCTGAAATGGACACGTGAAACGCACTCCGATGCCATCCTTATAAATGTAGCCCAGTAAATGATGCCCTGAGGCCACATGGGACAAATAGAGAGCACTTAGACGGCATTATTTAGATGCCAGACAAAATCAAGAGGACCATATGAAAGCCCACCGTAGTCGAATGGTACAATATGCCTTCAACAGCAATCTATGTGCATTGCTGTTACCAAAAAGTAATTTATTGCAGTATGTTAGTAAATGTTTCTGTTATTGGTCATCTGTGTCAAGCTTACACCTAACTAGCCCTAAAACGGTCACCACCCCTAACCTCTCCCCCCATGCTAACTACTCTATGTAAGAAAGATGTACATATTTACCTATTTTCAGGTTGCTCTCCTGTGCCAGCCAGCACTAGCTGCAGGGGAGAAGAGCGAGTACTCTGACAACAGCTAGTAAAGCCTGGAGCTGTGACGTCACCAATAAGCTTTACAGTCTCCCCTGAAGCTACACTGGCTGGAACCAGGAAGCTGTGATCATGTGACCTCGCCTGGGCGACCTAAAAATAGGTAAATATTTACATCTTTCTAACAGCGGACAAGGGTTCCTACCCCCAAACTCGCTGTCACTTTTCACAACGCATTGTGGCTCTGCAGCGCTCTCCCCTGAAGCTACACTGGCTGGAACCAGGAAGCTGTGATCATGTGACTTCGCCAGGGCGGCCTAAAAATAGGTAAATATTTACATCTTTCTAACAGCGGACAAAGGGTTCCTACCCCAAAACTCGCTGTCACTTTTCACAACGCATTCTGCCCACACAGCCACGCCACTTACTCACAGATTCCTGTGAATGGATAAACTACGAGTACTGCCTTCCACAGCAGCAGACAGACTTGTAGTTTCAATGGGTTGTGTAAATGCCGATGAGCACTCTTGTCCACTCACATGTCCTCCGGCTTTTAAACACAGCTCATACAGAGGTACAGGCTGGAAGTGGTTGTAAACCCATTACAGCCATTTTAACCTACAGGTAAGTCTAGATTAAGGCTTACCTATAGGTGCAACAAATATCTCCCAAACCTAAAAGGTTTAGGAGATCTTTGCAGAAATAGCGGCACCTGAAGGCTACGGCACATGCACCGCAGACATCGGGCACAGGCGCACTGAGTGTGCCGCTTCCAACAGCAATCATGCCATTAGTGGCGGCACCGGAAGTCAGTCCAGGAGAGATGGCGGCGTTGGAGGAGGTGAACGAGGACCGCTGCGGGGGCTTCGATCTCAGGCAAGTAATTCATAATGAGCTAGTATGCTATGCATACTAGATCCTTATGCCTTGCAGGGTGAATTTATTTTTTATTCCATAATCTACTGATCACGCGTACAATGATTTCCAGGCCCCCACAGGAAAAAGATAATAAATGTGCATTTCTTAATAAAAAAATAAAAATAAAACGTGCATTTGTAAATTTTTCTGCAAGGGGGGACTTGGCCTTTAAACCGACACCCTTTCTATTTTAACTGAATGTTAAGGCTGCAATGCCAAGACTGAAAATGTGCAACAACAAAAGGTGAAAGATAGCAGATCTGGCTTTAGGATGGGGGCCCAATGTGTGTTTTAACAGATATGAAGCAGGGAACTAACTGGTATAAAATCAAACACCAGAATTTTGTAAACTACTTGGGGGAAAAAACAGCACACAAAACTGAATCAACCTCTCTCTGGAACGAGAACAACCTGTGCATAATTTGATTTTCCAACATGGGACTTTTCTCCCCCGTGAAAAATGAGCTCATTGATACCAAAACCTTCATATGCTATTCATTTTAGACCTTCAGGTGAAAAGCACCGAGTATGATCCAGGTTTCGCTGGAACCGTTAACTGAAAAGATGACGAAGAATGCTTTTCAAATCCTGGCAAGCGCAACAGATGGAAACTTCCACCCAGCCCTTCCCCTGCTATAAACAGAAAAATGGAGCTGGGATTTTAAGACTTATTTACAGTAGCTAAACAAAGTAGCCAGACCACATGGAACAAAAAAAAATAAAAGATTCCACACATATATAGCATGTACTTTTTTTAAAGCCAGGCCACAAGAGCGGTACAAATTGTTCAGTATAGTGCACACTGGTACAAACAAGGCAGAGCTTCCGAAATGCACAACTGTCAATTATATCTAGATGGTTAAACTGTGCGAGGTTCAACTTTCACTGTACTTGGCCCCAAATGCAAAAACAAACCATCCATGCAAGACAAAGCTGAAGTGCCAACATAACTGTCTAGTGTTTCTCTCTGCCCCCTCAAACAAAATGTCCCCACTTGGACAGTGCCATGGCAAACTGATATGGCTGTCTGGATAAAATTCTAGTTTTTATATAATCAAGTCTTGCCAACATGGCCCATGTATGTTGTGAACTACATGTAATGGAATGTGTGTGTGTAAATGAGAGATATATATATATATATATATATATATATATATATATATATATATATATATATATATATATATATATATATATATATATATATATATATATATATATATATATATATATATATATATATATATATTATATATATTTATCATTTACACATACACACACACATTCCATTACATGTAGTTCACAACATACATGGGCCATGTTGGCAAGACTTGATTATATAAAAACTAGAATTTTATCCAGACAGCCATATCAGTTTGCCATGGCACTGTCCAAGTACACCATATGAGTTGAAAGGTATCTTAATATAGCGCGGGGTCTCATATGACCTGTGGCAGACAAACCGGTTAACATATTAAAGGCTCATTGATTCACACTTGTGGCCAGTGGGGACCAACCCCACACTGCAAACCTCAACCCAAAGCAAGGGCCAGAGGGGGTTACCATTAAACACATTCGGCCATCGTAATGCTTTGCTTTGTGGCCTCAACACAAATGATACCCCTTTGATGGGCAGTAATGCCGCCAAACACGCTTCATTCAAGTGAATGGGGCCATACCTCAACCGCATGCATCAAATGGGGTTGCACACAGTAGTGCAGGCTTGTCAGGGTTAAAGCAGGCAATGAGAAGACATATTGCCAACCAGTCACCTGCCAACCGCCCTCCGAAAAGCTATCCACTGTACATTAATTTTCAAAGGCAGAGTTTCCAGTGTAAAACAACCATTGAACAACATGGCCCATTGTTCATTAACAACTTGGCCATACACTACCATCCCCCCAGAGCACTGAGATCTGGACTTTGCTGCCGTCCCTCCAGTAAGGTTGATTTCTTTCGGTGGCCGATCCTTCAGAGCCAGAGCCGCTTCGCTTTGGAACCTTCTCCCGTTGCCTTTGAGGAAGTCTACTGTTCTTATTACCTTCAGAAAGGCTCTGAAAACTTTCCTCTTTGAGACAAGTTGATTATGACCACGCCTAATTAAACCGACCTGGCCCCTCCTCCCTTTGTCCTATGTCCCCCTCACCCCAAACTCCCTTGCTACTGTTTGTTTTTATTGTTGATATTTTACATGGTTTCTTTTTTCTTTTATGTACACGAGCTATCCGTTCGTCTGTGAAGTCTTTTTTTTCTTTGTTTTCTTGGATTGCTTTTTGGTCCAGAATAGACCGGCGGACCTCCTTCCAGCGCTTAGACACACCCTTCAGGGTGTATGTGGCGCTGTATAGAAATATTAAAAATCAATCAATCATTGATCGTTTAATCTTGTAGATCCATCTTCATCAATCTTCATCAATCTTTACACTCCAGTGGAACCCTTAAAATAATTTTCAGGTCTCAGGGGAACCCCTGCTAAAATAAATGAATTTGTGGTCTGTGGGAACAATGGCATTGGCAACCCCCCCAAAGGGGTGGTCAGAATGCAACCCCTACAAACAGCTAAAAAGATCATTGGCGTCATGCTGCTGGCTCTGTCAAATGGCATTGGCCCTGAAACAATTACATGCAACATCAGATGGGAGGTTAGCCAGCTACAGCTTAAGGAAACCCTAGTACCTCTGGAGAAGCCCTGGTGGAGAATGGTTGTTGTAGATTCTTCACTTTACCTCAAATATACGTGGATTACTCTCTCTGTACAGGGTATGCAAAACAAAAATAAAGTTGATTCCAGTCTTGAAGTCCAAAGCAGCTCACCAGCCATTCTGTTGCCAGGCAATACCCAGACATATATGCCTTGTTTCCACTGAGCGTATCGGTACGGTACGCTATTTTGGGTGTTTCCATTATGAAAGTGTGCCATAAAACCGAACCGTACCGGACCATTCTGGGTCCTGCTTCAGATGTAGGGCCATAGAAATTGGAACGGTTCGGTTAGGGCGGAGCTACAATACATTCCACTGATTGGTGGACACCCTAGGCATTTTTTCTAAACCCGCAATGGCCCAGGACGGTCCGACTTGCAGTGGAAACGCTCACAAGAATAGACCGGACCATTCTAAGCGATCCAAGCTGTACCGACCCGAACCGTTCCGGTTAGTGGAAACAAGGCATTATTAGAAGTCCAGCCTTTTTATGCCTATGCTGAAAGGGGATGTCTGTTCCTATCAGACAAGCAATAGGGGGCTGTCCCGTCTGATTAGACACACTGACATACTAGGGCACGGCGACTGAAGAGCCACACAACAGTGCAACTTCCCCCAGACCCTCAAAAATGGTCCGGATTCACACCTATGCATTTTTAGTGCTTTTTGCGTTTTGGAGATTTGCACTACAGAATGTGTTCCATAAGAAACCGTGTTACCAGTAAATGGAGTCTGGACTGTAGTGCAAAACTGCAAAAAGCATTAAAAATGCATAGGTGTGAATCAGGCCTAAAACCTTACGAAATGGCAATCAAAAAACTCCCCAAAAACTCCCCAATATCCGTTATGTGCAGGTTTACCTTGATTGTTTTTTTTTTTCCTTTGTACGCCTGTTCCAGTGGCGATTTTAAATAAAGGCAGATAATTATTTTTCAATTTGGTTCCTGGTATTATCTGTCCACCCGATGATCAAAAAGATCCCACGCCAGCACATGGTCCAGTAGTCACTCCATACCTTGTTTGGGCCAGGTTCAGTGTAACGTGCTAACGTGAAAGATGTAGCCTCGAACACAGTTCAATTGGACTCTCGTACGGTATGTATGTGCGAGATCGCTAACCATACCCAAGCCCATAAACATGCTCGGTCATCGCCGAGTACATCCCAGTAGGGGGAATGGAGACAACCACATTCAAGCATAGTAAAAAGCAACTGTGTGATTACAGCGTGAATTGCCAACGTTTTGGTGGGGCACGGCCCTGAGGAAGACGGGCTGTGACTCATCGAAGTGTTGGAGTCTTCGAGTCTTGTGTTGGTGCATTTTCCTACATTTTCCATAGCCGTTTCTACTGTTTATTGGTCAAATAGTATTACCTGGGTTTTATTAGGAAGGATGCACTAATCCTGTAAATAAAAGGAGTTCCATGCCCTATATAAAGGCACTCGGCCTGTGTCACCTCAGTATGTCCGGACATCCATACATTTCACAGGAGGTTTGGTTATGATCCCATAGATCTTCCTCACAAGACAATGTGGTAGCCGGTGATCTCATACCAAACCCTGCCTAGCAACGCAAAGCGCTTGTCTGCGAGATCGGAGATGCAGCAGATTTAATGAAGGGGAAACAAATGCTCTACAGAAGGGTTTACATTTGTGAGGATTAAAAATATCAAGGCCAACTGTTTACAAAATGACAATCCAAAAAGCTCTATGACCACGTTAAGAAAAATTACCTTCCAGGACAGTTCTGCCTTTTTGACTTTGCCTAAAGAGGAACCGACGGTTTAAAGAAAACCACTGAATGGTTTTGAAATGCGAGTAAGATGAAACGCCTTTAATGGATAAAGCGTGTTTTATTTTTACCCTGAAAACCCAGAACACAATCTGTTAGACTTACTGTACATGGCCAAATATCTACACCAGAGTGTCACAAGAGATAACTACATTAGTGCTGCAATCGCTCACTCGGCTTGATGTTCTATTGTTTAGAAGCCAGCCCTAGACGGTTCAGATCTCAGCCAAAACCGTGTATGGGCAGTCTGTCGGATTATTGCTAGTAGCTATAAGGCTGGGTTCAGACATGTCCGGCTGCCGGTTTTCAGTTCGGTGTGGTTTTGTTTAACGGTTCAGGTGCGAGTTTTTATTTGAACTCGGACCTAAACCGAACCCTAAACCGCACAGGAACCTTTTGAGAAATAGGCCATGGCCGCCCTGGACATGTGTGCACCGGCTCCATTGAAAGCCGTTATGATTTACATATTATGCAAATCGGATACAGTTAAGAATGCATCTGATTTGGATATATGTGGACCGAGCCTTAGTGTTACAGCACTAGCAATAATCACTATGTTCTCCACGTGGGGACGGTTTCCCCCGCCGGAAGAACACAATGGCTCGGTGGGAGATTCCCCTGTCAACAGTGGTTGTTAATGGGGGAATCAAGCAATTTTCTTTCCAGCAACCAGTGATTGCAGGAAAGAAAAATCGCTCCATCTATGGTCAGCTTAACAAGACAAAATTTGGATGGACTTCATGCTGCACCCTTTGTCCCCCTCCAGGGACACTGGTTTTTTAATGACTTTCTGTTGGAATAGTGACAGTGTGCGCCTTATGTGGTCAATCGGCTAATGGTCTCTCCTTTGAGTTTGGGAGAAGACTTCAAAGTGGAGGTCCACCCGAAAAAAAAATTAAAATTAAAACCAGCAGCTACACATAGTGCAGCTGCTGGTTTTTAATAATAGGACACTTACCTGTCCTGGAGTCCAGCGATGTCGGCACCACTGCTGATGTTTCCATCAGCTGTCGGGCCCTGCTGCCGCCATTGCTGGAAAGGGTGCCACATGTGCGAGGCCCGCTCCTCTCTCCTTCTGGCCCGGTGACAGCTGTCGTGTCCTGCTGAAGGAGGAGGGAGCCCCAGCCGTGACGTCAATAGGCTGAGGCTCCCGGAAGTAGGAAAGGATACCTGTTAGGGCTCTTTCACACGGAGCGGTCCGTTTTTCGGTCCGCTCCGTGTGTCCGTCGGCTCAGCGGGGGGTCTCCGCTGAGCTGTCGGGCGGACAGGGCGGTCCCCGCACACTATGCAGGGACCGCCTTGTCTCTCCTCCGCTATCCCCTATGGGGAATCGGATGGAAACGGACCGTCTGTCCGTTTGCATCCGATCCGTTCGGCCGGACGGAAGAAAAATAGGACATTCTTCCGTCCGAAAAAACGGATGTGGATCTGGCGGACGTTAACGGATGCATCATCCGCTAACGGATACGCTCCCATAGGGAAGCATTGAGGTCCGTTAACGGACGTCCAAAAAACGGACAAACGGAACGGACGTGTGAAAGAGCCCTTAAAGACAAGTATCCCGTCTCACCTGCCCCCAAAAGGTGGCAATTGTGGCACCGGAGGGGGGGGGGGGAGGAGGAATAAGATGAGCAGAAGTCCCACTTTTGGGTGGAACTCCGTTTTAATGTTTATTTAACTTCTCCTGTTTTTTTTCTCCTAAATCGATCAATAGCTGATAGTCCATTCAATCGATATGCCACATACTGGGAATTGAATTTTAATCGATAGTTAAGATACGATCGTAAATTATCGATCAGATCTGTTTCCACCATATACACATCTCCTAATCTGATCAATCGAAATATAATCACATTCATTGCCATAGTCCGTTGTGTATCCTGGCCACGGAAATGCGACCACAATCTACATTTACATGCCAAAAAGCGCCCACACGCATAAGCCCTTATTGAATTAGCCTGAATAACTTTATTATCGATAATGCCATCTGTCTGGGATTGAATTTTTGTCATTTTCTGCACAATGCAAAGCGTGGTTCTGCAAGACATTTTTCTTCTCCCACATTCTCTTCTTGTAGAGAAAATTGAACAAAAAGCAGCTAAATAACAGGACTGTTACTAGGGTTGAAATGTTGATTTTTTTGCCTCGTCAGCCCCTGCTGCTCTTTAAAGTTTAATTCCCACGTAGCAACATAGAAATTGCAATTACATGGACGTGCTTAGGTGTAGCTTACAGTCATTGTGCTGGGAAGCAGAGATTTCATCTCCCTGTGGGAACGTTTCGAAGAGGCCTGGTGTAACCCTTAACAGTATTGTGCCTATGGCAGGTTGTATCCTAGATGAGAATTCCAGCCGCATCACGACAATCTGGGATGAATGCATTGCGCAAACAACCATTCACACAAGACATGTGCACGATTCTGAGTAGAAAAGAACATATGTAACCCTACTGCAGGCCAGAGGATCTAGAAATCGAATTCTGTAATACAAAAAGTGGCAAGTCGCCCAAGTAGTTACTTGCAGCTCTGAGTCTAGGATTCAATTCCCACTAAGGACATAGCTGCATGGAGTTTGATTCTCTTGTATTGGTACATACTGGTCAAGCTTGTCCTTAGAAGTTTCATACTCCACCAGAGCCACTGCCAAGCACTGCAGAGGAAGAGGAGCAATTCAGCCTCAAGCAATTCAACAAATGCCCAAAGTGGGCCTGTCGGGGTAGTGAGAGGGAGCTGCACACTTTGAAGGCACACGCTGTAGGTTCTCATTCCAGATCACTGGTGGTCAAGTTTCTTGATAGAGGAGGGCTTAAAGTGGTTGTAAACCTCAGACATGAATTATGAACAAAGCATATTCCTCTATAGTGTATACTTAATCCATAGCACTAAGTGTCATTTCTGGCTGCTGCTTTGTTCCTCCACGATCTCTTCTGAGAAGTTTTCTCCAAGAGACTCCAAGAGAAAAAAGGTGACGGGAAGGGACCTCCAGCTGATTGATAGCCTCGGCACCGTTTCTGTCTGCTGCGTGAAGGGGGTGCGTCTTTTCCCTTCAATCAGCTTTCAGAGCTCCCCCCACTTATGTAACTTCAGCTCCACGCCCCCCGTTTTCAGAGCTGAGAGGTCCTGTATAAATTCAACATTTTGAATGGAAGTAGAAGAAATACGGGAGCAGATAAACAGTTACAACTTATCTATGAGTATTTGTGTAATCTCTGCATCACCTGAGGCCAGTCACTTCACTGGGTATATTTAAGGGTTTACAACCATTTCAACTATGGCCCCCAACATCACCAAATGGCTGGACAGGATATCAGATACTACAGAAAGCTGACAGAGCATGGTCAGAGACACATTACAGGGGACCTCCAGTGTTGAGAGAAGAGCTTCGAACTCATCTCTAGCTGAACTCCGACCTCCTGCTCTTTTTTTACTCCAATGAGATGTCGGCTGTGTCATTCCTGCCCTGCAACTCCCATTAACAAAGAGGCGCTCTGCAGGGTGGTAATAATCTAGTCTGCAGGTCATTGGAGTTAAAGTTCAGAGTTAAACACCTTTCACACTGAGGAGTTTTCCAGGCAGTTTAGAGCTACAAATAGCACCTAAATACCGCCTGAAAAACTCCTGCCCTGTAGTCTCAATGTGAAAGCCGAGGGCATTCACACTGAGGCGATGCACTGGCGGGACCGTTTCAAAAGTCCTGCTAGCAGCATCTTTGGAGGCGCATTGCCGGCGGTATTAACCCTTTTTTCGGCCGCTAGCGGGGGTTAAGACTGCAACGCTAGTGGCCCTAATACTGCTCAATTCCGACGGTATAGCGGTGCTATATGGCCACTGCACCTCCCGCCCCGGTGTGAAAGGGGCCTTAGGCTAGAGAAGCGTTTGAGGATGAACAAATTCATCTATATTACAAATCACTATTAATTCAGTCCTTTACAAATCAAGGATTCCACATTTTCTACAGCTCCTCCATTTCTTGCACCACAATTACCTCAGCAAGATCCTTTATCAAAATCAGAGGGAAAAAAAAAACAAAATAAAAGGGTAAGCCCCCTTTCACACTTGTACGACTTCAAAGTCGCGCGATTTTGCGCCTGCAAATTCAATTAATGCCTGTGTAAGTGGCATCAAAAACTGACCTAAGTAGTGCAGGGACTACTTTGAAGTAGGCACAACTTAAAGTCGTGCCAGTATGAATGGTGTTCATTGAAAATAATGGAGAATGACTTGTCATACGATTTTGCAGTCCATAAGTGTGAAAGGGGACTTAGGGCTTGCTCACACTTGACTAAATTTCTGATGCTCAACAAACGCGCCAATTCCATGCATGTCCCATAGAGTAAAATCGGATGAACTGTCCTGATCGGCTATCGGAAACTCTGTACTAACGATCCGATTATCGTACGATCGTTTCGAAAGCGGCATTTTTCGTACGATTTTCGGATCGTGTGTACGGGGTTTAGTGTAAACTAGAGGTCGACCGATATGGGTTTTTCTCTGGCCGATGCCGATATTTGGAAATCGGGGCGGCCGATGGCCGATATGTGTTGCCGATTTTTGAGGCCGATATTTTAGGCCGAATTTTTTATTTTTTTTCTCCTCAACTCAAAAAACCTAGGGTGGAGAGGTGGGGAGGAGATAATTGTTTAGGGTGGAGAGGTGGGGTGCAGCCTGTCAGTGCCCACCAGTGTCCACCACCAGTGCCGCCCCATCAGTGTCCACCACCAGTGCCGCCCCATCAGTGTCCACCACCAGTGCCGCCCCATCAGTGTCCACCACCAGTGCCGCCCCATCAGTGTCCACCACCAGTGCCGCCCCATCAGTGTCCACCACCAGTGCCGCCCCATCAGTGTCCACCACCAGTGCCGCCCCATCAGTGTCCACCACCAGTGCCGCCCCATCAGTGTCCACCACCAGTGCCGCCCCATCAGTGTCCACCACCAGTGCCGCCCCATCAGTGTCCACCACCAGTGCCGCCCCATCAGTGTCCACCACCAGTGCCGCCCCATCAGTGTCCACCACCAGTGCCGCCCCATCAGTGTCCACCACCAGTGCCGCCCCATCAGTGTCCACCACCAGTGCCGCCCCATCAGTGTCCACCACCAGTGCCGCCCCATCAGTGTCCACCACCAGTGCCGCCCCATCAGTGTCCACCACCAGTGCCGCCCCATCAGTGTTCACCACCAGTGCCGCCCCATCAGTGTCCACCACCAGTGCCGCCCCATCAGTGTCCACCACCAGTGCCGCCCCATCAGTGTCCACCACCAGTGCCGCCCCATCAGTGTCCACCACCAGTGCCGCCCCATCAGTGTCCACCACCAGTGCCGCCCCATCAGTGTCCACCACCAGTGCCGCCCCATCAGTGTCCACCACCAGTGCCGCCCCATCAGTGTCCACCACCAGTGCCGCCCCATCAATGCCCACCAGTGCAGCCCATCAGTGTCCACCACCAGTGCCACCTCATCAATGCCCACCAGTGCAATCACCTCAGCGCATCGCCAACCAGTGCACCACCTGTGCCAACCAGTGCCATTCACCCATGTGCCAACCAGTGCCATCCACCCCTGTCTGCAACAGCCAATCGGCGGCCGCCGCTGCCGACATTCTACACTGTAAAAAAAAAAAAAGTCCCCTGATGTGCTGCGCGCCCGGCCTCTGCCTACAAACCCCAGAATGCAGAGTGGGCCAGTAACATTCTGGGGTTTGTAGGCAGAAGCCGGGCACGCTGCACGTCAGGGGATGTTTTTCTTTACAGTGTAGAATGTCGGCAGCCGCGGCCGCCGATTGGCTGTTACAGGCGTCAGTAGATAGCAGCGAGCGGGCCCCTCCTCTCTGTATACACCCACAGACGAGGAGGGGCCCGCTCGCTGCTATCTATTGACGCCTGTAACAGCCAATCGGCGGCCGCCGCCGACAACGCTGGGTGTACTAAGATTTTTTAAGCCTGTCAAACGCCCCTATTTCGCCTGCTCTTAATGCCAGTGTGAGCGTAGCCTTAGGCAGCACAGAAAAAAAATGAAGATACCTGAAAAAAAAAAAAAAAAAAAAAAAGGATCAAAATATTTTTTCCCCCAGGCATCTAGGTAAGGAAAACACAGAATACTGTGTGCCTGAGAGTATCAAAGGGCCACAGGTCGGGCACTATGGCTCCATGCCCCCCCCCCCCCCCCAGGCACAGAGTACAGCAAGCACTGCGTTCTCAGGCCAGCAGATGACTCCAGAACCCAAAATGGAGATTTGTGATAACTTGGGTCTGGCATGCAGAAGTAGAGAAAATCCTTTTAGAAACCTTTTCATTTCTTTCTACACAGCATCCAGCATAGATTTCCATCATTCATTAACCATCGTCTTCCACTTGTTGACTTCAAAATACCAACTTGGAACCAAAGTCATAACAGTACATAGAACTCTTGTCTATAGAAATCTCCCGTTTCCACTGACTGAACATCTATTTAAAAGTGCAACTAAAATACTCAGAAACTGGAATATAGAAGTCTTGCTTCAGCTTGCTTTACATTTTATTTTCCATCAGCTACGGATAGAAGACCGATAACGCCTCCATTCTGCTGGTACATTGGCGTGCTCTGGTGTATACATACGACTGTATCTGCACACTAAAATCACATATGTTCTGCATTATATAAGCATTTCCAAGTCAGATAAATGAAATGGATTACACACAATGGATTTTCCAGCAAGGACATCAGGAACAGTTCATAATCCACAGTCCCGGCTCACAAGTGTCAATGATTGAAAGCAAAGCCACTGAAAAGAACATACAAGACATGGACAATGCAATATAAGTGATGACACTATGGGTGGGATAGAGGAGCATTGTAAAGCAACACCACAGGAACAAAAACCGTCATAGGACAGAGACAGGTCATGGTGTATATTGTGCCTCATGTCAATCCAAGTTGTGCTGAGCTGGATATAACCAACGACCCCACCTTCTGTCTGCCCCTAGACACCAGAGTCTCATGCCCCCCAATGATTATTACATAGAAAGTAAGCAGTCTACATTCCCGGCATTCATCCTTGGGCACATATTGCCCTAAAGGGAAGTACACTGAATGAACCAACCTGCCACAGAGACTGTCAAGAGTCTCGGAGTTTAACAAGCTGTCAGCAGCGAAGCTGAAAAAGGTTGTAAAGGAAAACAATTTTTTATAATAAGCATCCTTTACCTGCAGACATTCCTCTTTTCACTTCATCATTGTTTGTTTTTGCTCAGAAGTTGCTCTTTTTCTTCTCTGTTCTGTTCACTTCCTGCTTGTCTGATTGTTACTCACCACCGTGAAGTGAGGCTTTACTGCCGTGGTCAGTAATGTGCTCGCCCCCTCCTGGGAACTACATCTGTGCGTCAGGACGCTCTCTACGCGTTAGAGACTTCAAGGAGATGTGAAATACTGGGCGTGCCGCAATGCATACTGGGAAATGTAGTTCTCTCATCCACTGCCTGGTTTGTGGCACTCGTTCATGTAAGAACAGAAACTAGAAGGCGGAGGTGATATAGATGAAGGAATTTACTTGTTTTTTAACAGAATCATTACACTATTCCGTCTGTCTACCTTGCAGACATTAATTTTAGGCAATTTTTTTTTTCCTTTACAACTCCTTGAGAAAAAAAGTTTCTTGATGCTGGATTCAGCTCATGTGTCCCACACACCACAAAATTGCCATGTAACTGGTTTAGCCTACAATATAATTGTCACATGCCTCAAGGCTGTCAGCATTTCTTCATCATAAGGCTCCTGCATGACAGTCTAAAGAAGCTTCAAATTCCAGTTACTATGTGATACACAACAAAGAAAACCAAAAACTTTCTTCACCTTCACCCTGAAATCTTCCATTTGTCTCAAATGCTCCCCATCCTAGACAATGCAGCTCACACTGGGAGGGTTTCAGCAACAAAGGCAGTGCCGTCACCCAGGAAGCAGGACTAGGCGTGGCCAGGTGTTTACTTACAACCTACAGACAAATCAGCAGTGACAACGCAGATGTCCCCTGCAACATTTTCTTATCCAGCTGTAGTGCAAGCAGGTACAGCCTACTTGGCAGTGACAACTCTGCTCTGAATCCAGGAGCAGTGCAGCATTGTTGCCACATCACAAGCAGGATCAACGGGTGTCTGTGGGACTTTACAAAAAGAATAGGGAAAAAAATGTAAATACAGATACACTTGGGCCCCTTTCACACCTGTGGACCGTATGTCCGCTTTTTCATCCACCCGTTTGCGGGTGAAAAAGGGACATACATTGGTCCCTAAGATTGCAGATGTCAGTGGATGAACATCCGCTGACACCCGATCTCGTCCACCTCCACAATGATCCAATTCTGCAGACGGAAAAAAAAAAATATTTTTCCTCCCGCCTGCAGATCGGATGAACACGGACATGTGACTCCCGGTATAAATGGAGAAGAGAGGCACCTCCAAGTGTAGCAAAAAGTTGCTAAATGTTGTACCTTCATTAAATGTAACCATATTGCTACACTTAGAGTCTCCTCTCTTATTTTTTATACTCAGTTGTGACATGACGCTACTCGTATATCAAGACATCGCTTGTATATCAAGGCAACATTTATTAAAACATTTTGCTTGTTTTGCAAAACGCTCTCAAACCAAGGTTTTACTGTACTAAGTTCCAGGGTTACAGGAGGAGGAGCTGAGCTCTCCCTCTGAGGTCAGCCAAAAGTCACGTGACCACAGAGCTAGCTGCACGGCTCTTCCCACTGTAGCCCTGGATTGGAGTATCAGAGCAACGGAGTCATGCGACGGCCTGAAGATACTTCACAAAAAGGTATTTAGCATTTTAATTTCTAATAAACCATGACAGCGAAGGATGGAAGCTTAAAAGAGATGGGCTGGCAGCGATTTTTTTTAACATCTTAGTACTTTATTAATGGGGGGGGGGGGGGATAACGACACAGGCTTCCAAGCTGACAGGCAGGGAGGTGGGAGAGCACAGAGGAGACCTAGCAGGATGTCGGAGGCACATTAACTACGGTTTCAGGGTTCAGCAGCCATGATAAACTGTGGTCAGTTTACTGGGGGGGGGGCAAAAAATGCCAGGATCAGCCAGGTTTTTTACAGCTTCCATGGGGGCAGGTAAGACAGCACAAGCACTGTGCTGTTTAACCTGCTATAAAGGGAAAATATTTATACTTTCAACTGATTTTTTTTTTTTTTTAAAGCTGCTCAGCCGATAAAATATTTATTTTTGAATGCACTGGATCAAACCCACATGTAAATATATACATTGTTGCTAAGCTAATGCATATATTGTATATAAAATACAATATACATGCAAGGCCACGGCTCTGGCTTGCATACAGAAAAGCATGTACAATAGAACAAGCTGTACTTGTGATACAGGCTACATGCATGCAGATAAGAGGAAAACTATCAGAACTTCTGGGAAAACCCTACCCTAAAAAAACTGAGCGAACCCAACTGACGATGCAGGAAGTGAGATATTCATGGTGTGGTTTGATGCTACAGGATAAGCGCAATGACCAAGTGTTAATACCGACATTAAGGTAGAACTCCAGAAATATAAAGCTATAGTAATGGAATATTAACTTTTTGGATGAACCTTAAGAGTGCTAAAAAAAAAAAAAAAAAATTTATATATATATATATATATATATATATATATATATCCCAGCAAGTCACCGACTCCAGGTCATTATAATCTGTCAGTCATTATCACACTAGGTAATAAGCAAAGATGGGATCATGTTTCTTTAAAGCTACCAAATTCCTCCCTGGCAGTTTTCTATTTAATAAGACACGTCAGTGACATCCTGGTCACCAGGTCTGAATGGCAATCACAAAGTCAAATTGCAACCAGGACTTCCTGTAGGCAGCGCTAGGTCTGGGCGCCGGGGTCAGCGACATCCCTGTTGTTGGGAGTGTTGCAAATAGTATAACAAGGCAAAGACAGAAATCTATAATTGCCCATTTCAGTCTGACCATAAAGCAGAAATTCTGTCAATCGACATTGACTTTTAATCTTATGTGTCAAGCATTAGTAAATAGATAGAAAATTATATTTATTCCTAAATTTGTATTTATTTTTTTGTATTGCCTCAGTTGCTTCCTGGTTTCCAGGCCTAGACAAATAATGTCATACAACCAAGGTAACTTTAGGAGGGGAGGCGGGGTTTCCTCAGCTAAGCGCACTCTCCTACCTGCATGTCTGAGTTAAGAGCAGATGGATTCCAGGGACTAAATACTTATTGAATCATCAGCGCTTACTCAAGAAGGCAATGGCCATCTTAAATAGAACCAATCCAAAAGAAATTGATAAAAATCCCCAAAAATGTATTTAAATTAAAAAAATATATATATATATATATATTTTTTTAAGTCGATTTTTATCCACCCTGCCTGTAACAGAGTTACAAGTCTTTTTGAAGGAAGTACCAGTTTTTATCAGTTCCCACTTCTGCTCGCCGAGGCGATAATGGCTTCCCTTGCCCTGTCTGGGACACATCACATGTTCAGGAGGCTGCCGGACCATTCAGGCAGCACCACTCAAGCTCACACATGGCTGTGGTTGCTCAGAAAGTCACAGGCGGCTCCTGTACCCAAGATGGTGCCACCAGGATCCACAGTGGTTTAAAAAAACAGGTGTGGACAGACAGGGCTGGACGCCAGGCACTGCCAAAGTACCTGGTAAAAAGTCAGCAGCTACAGTATATGTATATAAAAAGAAACTATCCTCTATAGGTCCTGTTTTACCCATAAGAGGTACAGTCTGGCTGAGAAGAGAATGCGGCTACAAAGCTTTACCATCTCCACTCCAAACAGGCTAGGAGAACGTGGTGACAAGTGTGAGATTCCTCCGGTATGTCGGTGTACACAAAGATCACACCCACATTCTACATACACATCTTCTCAGGTGTGTGTTTAAGGATAGACACAACAGCCCAAAGATAAAAGGGGGTTAAAAAAGGGGGGGGGGGGGTGACATATGTGGGAGAGGACAAAAGATTAAACAGGACACAGCACTGTATAAACAACACACGTATATATATAATCCATAAAATGGTTCCAGGCTCTGGAACTCCTCAACGGAGGGAGAGATGTCAAACTGGCGAACAGCAAGTAAAAAGTGGAGTATAGAAGTAGAAACTGTCCCATCATTGGTGTCAGTGGGTGGAACAGTGCCCCATCATTGGTGTCAGTGGGTGGAACAGTGCCCCATCATTGGTGTCAGTGGGTGGAACAGTGCCCCATCATTGGTGTCAGTGGGTGGAACAGTGCCCCATCATTGGTGTCAGTGGGTGGAACAGTGCCCCATCATTGGTGTCAGTGGGTGGAACAGTGCCCCATCATTGGTGTCAGTGGGTGGAACAGTGTCTCGTTGGTACTCTAGAACAAAGGCCTAATTATTACTTAAAGGGGTTGTAAACTCTCAAGGTTTTTCACCTTAATGCATTCTATCCATTAAAGTTCTTGTAAAGCTTTTCTTTTTTTTTTTACATACTACAGTCCACTGTGCAGTTAGTTTTGCACAGAGATAATGGACTTCTGGGGTCCCCCTGCGGTGCTGGCAGCTCCTCCCTACATCGCATAACCCGGTAGGAGAAGCGCTCGAGGGGAGTCTGGCATTTGCGTCTATAGAATGCGGGGATGCATTAGGGTGAAAAAACAAGGGTTTACAACCATTCAAAAAAAAAACGGTGGCGCCTCGGCTGGGAAGTCGTGATCGTGTTTTTATTTTTATTTTAGGCTTCCCATCCTAGAGGTGAGATGTGGGGTCTTTTTGACCCCACATCTCACTGTAAAGAGGTCCTTTAATGCCATATTCCTATTACAGGGGTTGTTTACATTCCTTGTAATAGGAATAAAAGTGATCAAAAGATTTATTTTTTATTTGATTGTCAAATTAAATAAAAAAATAAAAACTAAAGTGCCCCTGTCCAATGTGTGCTCACACGCAGAAGCGAACGCACACGCAAGTCCCATCCACATATAAAAACGGTGTTGAAACCACACATGTGAGGTGTCGCTGCGAACGTTAGAGCGAGAGAAATAATTCTAGCCCTAGACCTCCACTGTAACCCAAAACGTAACCAGTAAAAAAATTGAAAGCATCGCCTATGGGTATTTTTAAGTAGCGAAGTTTGGCGCCATTCCACTAGCGTGTGCAATTTTGAAGCGTGACATGCTAGGTATCTATTTACTCGGCGTAACTTCATCTTTCACATTATGCAAAAAAAATTGCATGAAGCGTTTGAAAAATTGCTGCACAAATACTGTGCAAGATAAAAATTTGCAATGACCCCCATTGTATTCTCTAGGGTCTCTGCTAAAAAAATATGATTTATATACTCATACATACACACACAGATTTGCTCCTGGAAAAACAGAGGTTCTTCAGACCTAATAACGATTACCATAAGTTATCCATACAGAAACAGGGCCAGAAACCCCAAACCCAGGACTTCTCTGGCACAGACAGACCAAACCACAGATTCGGGTATCTTGTACACATATCCAACGCCCATATCCAGGGCCAGATTTAGACCACTAGCACTTTTTTGATATTTATAGACAGAATGTGGTGTGGAGAAAACTCCTACAAGGTTTATTTGTCGTCTGTGTCCCACTGGGAGAGGTGACCCCTCACTTCCTGTCCTGTAGTCACAACAGGAAGTCATGGTAAACCTCACCAACATGAGGGAAATTCCCTCCAGCTGACAACATGAAACTACCAAAATGTCAAACATCTAAATATGTTTTTTAAAATGCGCTTAGAAGCCTCTTTCATCATCAAACTCACTTTTTACTTAACCACTTAAAGACCGCCTCACGCTGATATACGTCTGCAGAATGCCACGGCTGGGCAAAGTGACGTTTATTTACTTCTCTCCATGTGCACACTCCTGCCGCAAGCTCTGTGTCCGCTGGTGTCCCACAATCGGGGTCACAGAGCTGCAGAAGGGGGAGGCCAGTGTAAACAAGGTATCTCCCCATTCTACCTAGTGACGCAGCACTGATCGTCTGCTCCCTCTCATCGGGTGCAGCGATCAGTAACGTGTCACAGTAAGCCACGCCTGCCAACAGTTAGAATCACTCCCTAGGACACACTTAACCCCTTTAATGCCAGTCACATTTATACAGCAATCAGTGCATTTTTATAGCATCGATCGCTGTATAAATGTGAATGTTCCCAAAATAGCGTCAAAAGTGTCCGATATGTCCACCATACTGTCGCAGTCACAATGATAAAAAATAAAACGCTGATCACCGCATTTACTACTAAAAAAAATAAAAGTATTACTAAAAATGCCATAAAACTATCCCCTATTTTGTAGATGCTATAACTTTTGCGCAAACCAATCACTAAACACTTTTTTTTTTTTTTTTACCAAAAATATGTAAAAGAATACGTATCGGCCTAAACGGAGGAAAACTTGTTTTTTTTTATATATTTTCTGGGATATTTAATATAGCAAAAAATATTGCTTTTTTTTTCAAAATTGTTGCTCTAATTTTGTTTATAGCACAAAAAATAAAAACCGCAGAGGTGATCAAATACCACCCAAAAGAAAGCTCTATTTGTGGGAAATAAAGGACGTCAATTTTGTTTCGGAGCCACGTCGCACAACTGCGCAACTGTCAGTTATGCCCCATTTACACCTGAGCATAGCGTTTTTTACCGCGTATTTGCCGCGATTTTGTACAGGTCAAAAGGTCACCAATGTAAAAAGCAGAAAAATGCCCAAATCTGCCTAAAAAAAGTCCCAGAACTTGTTTGAGCTTCAGGCGTTTTGGAGTGGAGATGTGAACCATCTCCATAGAGAATAGATTTTTTCCCCTCCAGCGTTTTGTAGCTTGAGGCTTCAAGCTACAAAACGCTCAAGTGTGAATGGGGTCTTAAAGTGACGCAGTGCCGAATCACAAAAAATGGCCCGGGGCTGAAGTGGTTAAAAAAAAATAAAAAAAGGGGGGGGAGGTGGGGGGTGAAGAAAAGTGAAGCCAAGTTTTGATTTCTGATACAACCAAGCATAAAACGTGACAGAGTATAAATTATACTTAGTAGAAAATACGCAATAATGACAAAGTAACAATAATGGGGCAAGCATTGTGCATTTGACATTACAGCAGGTCCTGTTAATATAATCTCCTCCTGACCTACCCAACATAAAATAAACATTTGTTTCCACTGGGAGCAACTGTAATTAATTACAAAGGTAACTGGAGATTTCAAGGGAAACTGATTAGACTGAGGAGAGAACAGCTCAGGCTGCACTATTGTAATAGGACAATTGCATGTTTTCAGTTTTTCTGCAGACTGCAATGTATATGAACAAAGATTGCTGGTATGAGAAGGCTCTCCTATACACAAAGAGGCTCCTTCCTGAGACACGGGACACACTATTCACAACGAGGCGACTGGAGCCCTCTGTGACCGAGGAACGGTGAATATACACAAAGCAGTGAGTTCAATTACCAGAAACCAGAGGCCTACACTTCAGGCGGAGGCCACCAAGTGCAGAATCTTTGCCATCGGTATTCTCATTTATGGTGGCCATTCATTTCAGTTCTATGAACCCAATAGCTGCCAGAGGAGGGCATGGGAGGATAAACTGCTCCAGAGAGTCACAACATTCCTCATACTACCGAGACATTCTCCTGTACTCATTCTTGTATTTATAGCCAACTGCCAAGGAATGGTTTCATCACAGACAGCTAGAGGCGCCTATACCTTTTAATGTGACAGGACCACAAAGCACAAAGATAATAAACTTTGTGTGGTCAGATACTATTTCAAAAGGTAGGCTTCTGACATTAGATGTAGGCATGATGGGCACCACTTTGAAGGTAGGCTTCTGACATTAGATGTAGGCATGATGGCCACCATTTTTAAGGTAGGCTTCTGAACTTAGATGTAGGCATGATGGCCACCACTTTGAAGGTAGGCTTCTGACATTAGATGTAGGCATGATGGCCACCACTTTGAAGGTAGGCTTCTGAACTTAGATGTAGGCTTAATGGCCACCACTTTGAAGGTAGACTTCTGACAGATGTAGGCATTATGGCCACCACTTTGAAGGTAGGCTTCTGACAGATGTAGGCATGATGGCCACCACTTTGAAGGTAGGCTTCTGACCATAGATGGAGGTTTTCTAAAGTAGCCAAAATTGAAATATCAAGGCCTCCTTCACAACTCCACGGTACATTACTGCACACATGTTAACGTACAGTTCTTTGTACTAAAAGCAAGGTTTTTTTGCCAAAATGTATTTTTTAGAACAATCGGTGTCCCATTGGGGAGATGTCCCTTCACTTCCTGTCCCATAGTCCCAAAAGAAAAACCCTCCAGAGTGAGGAAAATGTCTAGTTGTCACTAGAACTAGTGCACATTGGATGATTTTCCCTCCATTCCGGGTTGAGTCTATAAGCTCCTTGGGGGCAGGGATTGATGTGAATGTACAGCATTGTATAAAGCCCTGTAATGCACAAGTGTCAAACACATAGTCCGTGGGCAAAATACAGCCCTCTAGACCAGCGTTTCTCAACTCCAGTCCTCAAGGTGCACCAACAGGTCATGTTTTCAGGATTTCCCTCAATTGAAACAGCAGTGGTAATTACAAAGGCAGTGAAACTGATCAAATCACCTTTGCAAAATAATGAAAAGCCTGAAAACATGACCTGTTGGGGCGCCTTGAGGACTGGAAGTTGAGAAACACTGCTCTAGGCCTCTTCATGTGGCCCTCTCACCTCTCCTGCAGCTGCAGGAGAGCTCCAGCCCTCCTCTGGTGCTCCTCCAGACCCTTACTTTCTGTTTTCAAGCAATGCATCCAGCGTCTTCCCAGCAACAGCATAACGTAGGGGGGGGTGAACTGTGATGTAAGGGAGAGTGGGGGACTCAACTTCTGATGGTGGGGTGGCTCTTGACATCTAATGTAAGGGGAGGGGATGCGCTGGACATCTAATCTTATAGATACAACCGGCCCTTTTGAGGGCAATCCATAATGCTGATGCGGCCCACGATGAAATTGAGTTTGGCACCCCTGCTGTAATGAATAAAACACCTTATCACGGCCTTCGTCTAAGGAACCTCTCACAAGCTAGCGAAAACGGTACACTTCCCCTTTAAAAACAAACACTTTTCCTGAGGCTCCCTAATGAAACATTCTGGGAAATACACTTATGGAAATGAGTACAAAGGAAAACAGCGATGTTGTCACCACAATCAGGAGATGCTTGATTTTATAACCAGCACTAAAACCTGACTAATCACCTTCCTTCTCATTGCAAGCCATAAAGAGTACCCTGGGTTTTATGATATTTATAGTCGAAAACACATACAAGAGTGCTATTGTATTTGGTTTGCCAAAATATTATTTATAAAAAAAAGAACAGCACCACTTTGAGCACCACCACGTGTTGCTATGGGCAAGAGCACCACCACTTGTTGCTATGGGCAAGAGCACCACCACTTGTTGCTATTATCAAAGGCGTCATCACAAATGCTTCCAGTTATAAAACTGCTATATGCGAGAAAACATTTCACTGTATAGTAATTAGGGGAAAACATGAATATATCCGACACATCAGAGGTCATATCAGTGACTTATAAATCAGAATAAAGTCGATAAACCTACTCATCTGTGGTTACATACAAATCATAAGCAAATATAAGTCTAAACACAAACCAGCCACATCTCCTGATAATCACCCATACATTATACCTGCCCATCCAGGGGCACTGCATAGTAACCTGGACACTTCAGGGACGACAGGTTGACCTCTTCACAGCCGCCAACAACCATTTGTCAACTTCTGACAACTACAGCGGGTTATACAGATGGAAATCACCAGATGTTTCTGTAAGGGCCACAACCATAACACATGGACAAACAACTCTTCCTATTATCGAAATATTATAAGACACAAAGCCTGCTGGGCTTCTTCAGACCAATTTAACTCCCAATCTGTCAGGTATCAGATCTTCCCGCTATACAGACAATTACTTTTATTACAAATTTATAAGCAGAAGACACACTAATAGCAAAACAGACTGACATGACAGCGGGGCCCGGCCCTGCACAGCACAGCTCCTGACCATTTGGCCTTGCATACCTTTTGCTTTATCTCCCCAAATTCTTCACCTTATGACCCGTCCCTGGACAAAGACCTCAGCTCAGTGCCAGATCTGCCAGACACCCGATCTCTGTGTGCCAAAGTAGATGATCACCAGAGTCAAACTTGTGCCAGACCATGCCCTACGTCCACCTCTTCTGATCCCCCTGACACAGCTATGGGCACCATGAGGGGAATTTACCAACAACAGAGCAGACAGAAAAGGGAGTAGCTGTGCGTGACAACAAGTTTCTAGCTTTCAGTTTCAAAGCTCAACTAAACAAGCTGAAGATTAGTTACGATCCACATCTGCCCCCTGCCACAGTTACTGGAACGCCCACATTCTGGCCCCCTGCCACAGCTACGCCCACATTCTGGCCCCCTGCCACAGTTACTGGAAAATATGAATCCCAGGTTACAGTTGGGGGCACCACATCTAATCCCCTGCCAGAGCCGCGGCCACATTCCGGTCCCCTGCCACAGCTACAAGCACCATATCTGAACCTCCTGCCACAGCTACGCCCACATTCTGGCCCCCTGCCACAACTACGCCCACATTCTGGCCCCCTGCCACAGCTACGCCCACATTCTGGCCCCCTGCCACAGCTACAAGCACCATATCTGAACCTCCTGCCACAGCTACGCCCACATTCTGGCCCCCTGCCACAGCTACGCCCACATTCTGGCCCCCTGCCACAGCTACGCCCACATTCTGGCCCCCTGCCACAGCTACGCCCACATTCCGGCCCCCTGCCACAGCTACGCCCACATTCCGGCCCCCTGCCACAGCTGCAGCCACATTCAGGCCCCCTGCCACAGCTGCAGCCACATTCAGGCCCCCTGCCACAGCTGCAGCCACATTCAGGCCCCCTGCCACAGTTACTGGAAAATATGAATCCCAGGTTACAGTTGGGGGCACCACATCTAATCCCCTGCCAGAGCCGCGGCCACATTCCGGTCCCCTGCCACAGCTACAAGCACCATATCTGAACCTCCTGCCACAGCTACGCCCACATTCTGGCCCCCTGCCACAGTTACTGGAAAATATGAATCCCAGGTTACAGTTGGGGGCACCACATCTAATCCCCTGCCAGAGCCGCGGACACATTCCGGTCCCCTGCCACAGCTACAAGCACCATATCTGAACCTCCTGCCACAGCTACGCCCACATTCTGGCCCCCTGCCACAGCTACGCCCACATTCTGGCCCCCTGCCACAGCTACGCCCACATTCTGGCCCCCTGCCACAGCTACGCCCACATTCTGGCCCCCTGCCACAGCTACGCCCACATTCTGGCCCCCTGCCACAGCTACAAGCACCATATCTGAACCTCCTGCCACAGCTACGCCCACATTCTGCCCCCCTGCCACAGCTACGCCCACATTCTGGCCCCCTGCCACAGCTACGCCCACATTCTGGCCCCCTGCCACAGCTGCAGCCATATTCAGGCCCCCTGCCACAGCTGCAGCCACATTCAGGCCCCCTGCCACAGCTGCAGCCACATTCAGGCCCCCTGCCACAGCTGCAGCCACATTCAGGCCCCCTGCCACAGCTACGCCCACCATATCTGAACCTACAGCCACATTCCGGCCCCCTGCCAAGTTCACGTGTCTGTCCCATGACACAGCTACAGCCACATCTTTGCCTGCCTGCCACAGCCACGTCTCTGCCCCCTTGCCACAGCCACGTCTCTGCCCCCCTGCCACAGCTACAGCCACGTCTCTGCCCCCTTGCCACAGCCACGTCTCTGCCCCCTTGCCACAGCCACGTCTCTGCCCCCTTGCCACAGCCACGTCTCTGCCCCCTTGCCACAGCCACGTCTCTGCCCCCTTGCCACAGCCACGTCTCTGCCCCCTTGCCACAGCCACGTCTCTGCCCCCTTGCCACAGCCACGTCTCTGCCCCCTTGCCACAGCCACGTCTCTGCCCCCTTGCCACAGCCACGTCTCTGCCCCCTTGCCACAGCCACGTCTCTGCCCCCTTGCCACAGCCACGTCTCTGCCCCCTGCCACAGCCACGTCTCTGCCCCCTTGCCACAGCCACGTCTCTGCCCCCTTGCCACAGCCACGTCTCTGCCCCCTTGCCACAGCCACGTCTCTGCCCCCTGCCACAGCCACGTCTCTGCCCCCTTGCCACAGCCACGTCTCTGCCCCCTTGCCACAGCCACGTCTCTGCCCCCTTGCCACAGCCACGTCTCTGCCCCCTTGCCACAGCCACGTCTCTGCCCCCTTGCCACAGCCACGTCTCTGCCCCCTTGCCACAGCCACGTCTCTGCCCCCTTGCCACAGCCACGTCTCTGCCCCCTTGCCACAGCCACGTCTCTGCCCCCTTGCCACAGCCACGTCTCTGCCCCCTTGCCACAGCCACGTCTCTGCCCCCTTGCCACAGCCACGTCTCTGCCCCCTTGCCACAGCCACGTCTCTGCCCCCTTGCCACAGCCACGTCTCTGCCCCCTTGCCACAGCCACGTCTCTGCCCCCTTGCCACAGCCACGTCTCTGCCCCCTTGCCACAGCCACGTCTCTGCCCCCTTGCCACAGCCACGTCTCTGCCCCCTTGCCACAGCTACAGCAACGTCTTTGCTCCCTTGCCACAGCTACGTCTCTGCCCGCTTGCCACAGCTGCAACCACATCTCTGCCCCCCCGCCACAGCTACAGCCACGTCTCTGCCCCCCTGCCACAGCTACAGCCACGTCTCTGCCCCCTGCCACAGCTACATCTCTGCCCCCTTGCCACAGCTACGTCTCTGCCCCCTTGCCACAGCTACGTCTCTGCCCCCCTGCACACAGCCACGTCTCTGCCCCCCTTCACACAGCCACGTCTCTGCCCCCCTGCACACAGCCACGTCTCTGCCCCCCTGCACACAGCCACGTCTCTGCCCCCCTGCACACAGCCACGTCTCTGCCCCCCTGCACACAGCCACGTCTCTGCCCCCCTGCACACAGCCACGTCTCTGCCCCCCTGCACACAGCCACGTCTCTGCCCCCCTGCACACAGCCACGTCTCTGCCCCCTTGCCACAGCCACGTCTCTGCCCCCCTGCACACAGCCACGTCTCTGCCCCCCTGCACACAGCCACGTCTCTGCCCCCCTTCACACAGCCACGTCTCTGCCCCCCTGCACACAGCCACGTCTCTGCCCCCTGCACACAGCCACGTGCCACAGCCACGTCTCTGCCCCCCTGCACACAGCCACGTCTCTGCCCCCCTGCACACAGCCACGTCTCTGCCCCCCTGCACACAGCCACGTCTCTGCCCCCCTGCACACAGCCACGTCTCTGCCCCCCTGCACACAGCCACGTCTCTGCCATATCTATGGGCACCTCACTGTAGCCCAGCTATGTGCATTACCCCCTCTCTCAGACACCGGCAATGAGAAGTGCTATGCCCGGCCACCTAAGACCAACCCATCCGGGCACCGAGTTCCAACCATATGCCAAACCCATCATCACCACATCCACCTTCTGCCCAGCAGATGTCCCCAGTCCCCGGCACCTCCACATTCTGCTCCCCTCCGTCACTCCAGACTGTCCCCCCACCATTGCCGTCCCCAGCTTCTTACCTGTAATCCCCGGGCACATACCCCGCTCAGTCCGCTGCTAATTATCCACCTCGTACACCGGACACCGGGGCCGCCGTCTGAACCATCCGAGAAGCGGAAGTGAGGGAACCAGGCTGCGGGAGGAGGAGGGGGAGTGGGAGAGGGGAGGCAGGGAGGGACGCGCGCTCCCGGCCAAAAGTCGCAGGTACGCGGAAGACGCACAGCAGGATGCAAGGACGTCACGCGCGAGCACGGACCCCAGCAACGGCTGCGGAACAGCTGTGCTCGCGCACGTCGTGCTCCGCGGGAGCGCGCATTGCTTGGCATGACGTCAGTGTGGTATCCTGTGGGCGACGTGCTGCAGTCTGGGCTGTGTGTCCGTGATAGGGGGAGGGGGAACCCCACCATCACACACAGGGGCTGCCTGGCAGCAAAGGAGGCACCACGACTTACCTTCCAGCATGTGCCCCCTGCATGCTTCTTGGTTTAACCCTCTCCCTGCCACAGCAGTGTTTTATATATATATTGTATACATTCACATCAGTCCTTGTCCTCAAGGAGCTTACAATCTAAGGCTCCGTTCACACCTAGGCCTCACAATATTGCAGGCTATTCTGCCCATGATTCCAGCAAAAAGCGGGGAGCGTTTGCAATGCCATTACTTTTAATGGCACCCCAGTTGCGGTGTGTTTGTTGCCACGCAATAAATCGCGCCAAAATTGCAGCGTGCCGAGCTTATCACTCAGAAAGGAGCAGCAGCATCTTTTTTGGGCGACAGTGTCCTGCATTGCAATTTGCCGCAATTGCTGCGTGTCTTATAATGCAGCAAAATCGCACCGTGATTGGGGTGCCATTGTAAGCAATGGCATTGCAAACGCGTTGCACGTTTTGCCACGATTCCAGATTGCCCAGGTGTGAGCAGAGCCTAATTCACATTCATACAGTAAAGGGAAAAAAGTATTTGCTCCCCTGCTGAGAAATGATCAGTCTATAATTGTAATGGTAGGTTTATTTACCAGTGAGAGACAGAAGAACAACAAAAATATCCGGAAAAACACATTTCAAAAAAGTTCTAAATTGATTTGCATTTTAATGAGTGAAATAATTATTTGATCCCTTCGCAAAACATGACTTAGTACTTGGTGGCAAAACCCTTGCTGGCAATCAGAGGTCAGACGTTTCTTATAGTTGGCCACCAGGTTTGCACACATCTCAGGAGGGATTTTGTCCCACTCCTCTTTCCAGATCCTCCCAAAGGCTTTAGGGTTTAGAGCGGGGGTCTCCAAACCGCGGCCCTGGGGCCGGATGTGGCCCTTTGCTTGCCTTAATGCGGCCCTTGGGGAATTATTCCATCCAATTTAAATGGGGCATGATCCTTGTTGCTGACACCAATGGTGCACTATTCCTCCAACTGACACCATCAATTCTTTCCATTAACAACAACGATGGGGCACTAGTCCTCCCACTGTCACCAAAGATATGGTATCATTTACTCCCACTGGACACCTGGACATTTTTTACTCCCAACGGCCCTAGTCTGGCCCCCCTAAAGTCTGAAGGACTGTAAACTGGCCCTTTGTTTAGAAAGTTTGGAGACCCCTGGTTTAGAGGAAGGAAGGGTCGCACATCTATGGCATTTTACTGCAATGAATGGAGTGGCAACCTCAGCCACTCAAGGGGGCGTGGCTTGGTCGGAGTCCAAGCTAAGGTTGCCACTTCATTCATGTCAGTAGGACTCCATAGATGTGCGACTTCTAGGGGTTACCCTTCATTCCTTGAACCTTTGCAGGAGTTAGGATGGGCTCCATCTCCTGTCAGCACTCTAGAAGCAGCTGCGGATGCACTGTCCACATACCCCCTCTCTATGGAGCCTGAGTGGCCCACATACTTTTCCCAAGGTTTTCGAGGCTGAGGTTTGGTAATGCAAACCTTCAGCTCCCGCAACATATTTTCCATGGGATTAAAGTCTGGAGACTGGCTTGGCCACTCTCCAGGACCTTAATGTGCTTCTTTTTGAGCCACTCCTTTGTTGCCCTGGCTGTGTCTTTTGGGTCATTATCATGCTGGAATACCCATTTATAACTCGTTTTCAATGCCCTGGCTGAGGGAAGGAGGATCTCACCCAAGATTTGACAGTACTTAGCCCCGTTCATTGTCCCTTTGATGCGGTGAAGTTGTCCTGTCTCCTTAGCAGAGAAACACCCCCAAAGCATAATGTTTCCACCTCCATGTTTGATGGTGGGGATGGTGTTCTTGAGGTCACAGGCAGCATTCCTCCTCCTCTAAACACAGCGAGTTGAGTTGATGCCAAAGAGCTTGATTTTGGTCTCATCTGACCAGTGTTGCTCATCTTACTTTTAAAAAGTAATTAGTTACAGTTACAAATTACTTCTCCGAAAAAGTAATTGCGTTAGTGACTCAGTTACTACATTGAAAAAGTAATTAGTTACTCAGCAAAATAACTGAATTTTTTTTTTAATATTCTACAATGCTTTGTTGAGAAGCAGGTGACGGGCGCTTGCCAGGGAGCAGTGAGTTAATACTCCAAGACAAAAGAATGCCAGATCCTTGAGAGAAGAAAACCGGAAACAAATGGTGATCTCGTGTATATCCCAGCCTAGGTGCATCCGTCCCACCATGTATGTGCAGCTAATATCTTTGTTTTTCTGATGAAGAGATGAAATCACTGACCAAAAATAACCTGCTGATCATTGGTCTGTATAGGTGTCCTGCACTTACCATGTTGACCACTAGATGTTGTTGTGTACACTGTGTTGTATAGGGAACGTTTGTTCTGTGGAACATTTTGTTCCGGCCATGTGTTCCCCGGATCATTGATTAGGTTGCCCACACAGTGTGTGTGATCGATGTGAGTTGTTCCCCGGTGATAGGTCAGTGTGAGGCGGATGGGGCTCATTGTATCCAGGGCTCCTTGCGATTGGGAGTTTTCAGACCGCTGTGACAGGACATCACAGCGGTCACATGATTCTAAAGCGGAGTTCCACCCATATTTATGTTCACAGCGCCGGGAGAAGCAATTACTCTGCTGTCATCTAGTGGCGGTAGATGTAATTGCAGTAATGCCGCCCAAGTAATGGAAACTGCGTTACTGTGAGGGGAAGAGTAATCAGGTAGATTACTCGTTACCCTCAAAAGGGGCTGCGTTAGGTAACTGCGCTTATTGTAACTCCGTTACTTACAACAGTGCATCTGACCCAACACTTTCACCCAGTTCTCCTCTGAATCATTCAGATGTTCATTAGCAAACTTTAGACGGGCCTATACATGTGCTTTCCTGAGCAGGGAGACCTTGCAGGCACTGCAGGATTCCAGTCCTTCACAGTATAGTGTTTTACCAATTGTTTTCTTGGTGACTTTGGTCCCAGCTGCCTTGAGATCATTGACCAGATTCTCCCATCTAGTTCTGGGCTGATTCTTCAATGTATCATTCTGTGCACTCTTCCACAGATCAAAGGGATGAACTTCCACCTGCAGTTAAAGTGGTTGTTAAGTCACTTCTATAAAATGCTCCCATCCCCTCTGTAAACATAACAATAAGTGTCCGTGTGTTATATAAAAAATATGCCAATCTATACCTATATCACAGGGGCTTCAGCGATCACGTTACTCCTCAGCTCTTTCCTCTGCCCGGCCGACAGCTCCAGCGGGCGGGGCCCAGCACTCCAGATGACGTCAGTCGAGAAGGAGGGGAAGAGAGAGAGCCGAGGAGTCACGTGATTGCCGGGGGCCGGGCCGCTGTAATATGGGTACAGATAAGCATATATTTTATATAACACAGGCACAGGGGCACTTATTGTTATATTACAGGAGGGATGGGGTTATTTTCTAGTTATTATGAGAGCAGCAGGAGCAGAGGGGGCGGGCGCTGACACAAGCAGGCAGGGAGAGGACAGAGGAGAGGAGGACAGAGCAGGGATGCAGATGACGGAGGCACATAAACTGATCACGGTGTCAGGGCTCAGCAGCCATAATATACAGTGGTCAGTTTACAGGGGGCAGGGCACAACCGGGCAGGATCAGCCAGGTATTTCAAGTGTGACAGGGGGCCAAATTACACAGCACAAACACTGTGCTGTATAACATGCTTTAAGGGTACAGGATCTATTTTATTTTTTATTTTTAGGTTAACAAAAATTTTAACTGATTCCCACCGGCTCCTGTATATATACAGCAGCAGAATGGCTCTCCTGTGCAAATCGCTGTATATCTAAGGCGGCTCCTGTAAGTGTCATAGCAGGCACACACGCTGCACGGGAAAAAAGAACGTCAATTTTGCTTGGGTACCACGGCGCACGACTGCGCAATTGTCAGTTAAAGTGACACAGTGGCGTATCTTCCTGGTCAGGAAGGGGGGAAATTCCTCCAGGGCTGAAGTGTTAACCACTTAAGGACCGCCTCCTGCACATATACGTCGGAAGAATGGCACGGCTGGGCACATGCACGTACAGGTACGTCCTGTGCTAGTAACCAGCCGTGAGTCGTGGGACTCGCGGACCCGATCGCCGCTGGAGTCCGGCGATCGGTTCCCGGAGCTGAAGAATGGGGAGAGCCAGTTGTAAACACGGCTTCCTTGTTCTTCACTGTGGCGGCATCATCGATCGCGTGATCCCTTTTATAGGGATACACAATCGATGACGTCACACCTACAGCCACACCCCCCTACAGTTGTAAACACACATTAGGTCACACATAACCCCTTCAGCGCCCCCTTGTGGTTAACTCCCAAACTGCAAATGTAATTTTCACAATAAACAATGCATTTTAAATGCGTTTTTTGCTGTGAAAATGACAATTGTCCCAAAAATTTGTTAAAATTGTCCGAAGTGTCCACCATAATGTCGCAGTCACGAAAAAAATCGCTGATCGCCGCCATTAGTATTATTTTTTTACCAAAAATAGGTAGAAGAATACGTATCGGCCTTAACTGAGGAAAAAATTTGTTTTTATGAATTTTTGGGGGATATTTATTATAGCAAAAATTAAAAAATATTGAATTTTTTTCAAAATTGTTGCTCTATTTTTGTTTATAGCGCAAGAAATAAGGTGATCAAATACCACCAAAATAAAGCTCTATTTGTGGGAAAAAAAGGACGGCAATTTTGTTTGGGAGCCACGTCGCACGACCGCAAAATTGTCTGTTAAAGCGACGCAGTGACGAATCGCAAAACCTGGCCGGGTCCTTTAGCTGACTAAAGGTCCGGGTCTTAATTGGTTAAAGTAACCTAAAAAGTTTTTTTTTTTTTGTTTTTGAATTAAATGTTCCTCTGTTTAACCCCTCATTAACCCTTAGTGTACACTAATCAGCCCCAATTAACACCTTATTCTCCTTCTCAATTCAATTACTATTGTCCTGCTGATTCTTTTTGGTAATTTCTATTCATATATTCTGGACCTGTCCGGTAATTGTCGAATATTGGAGAGAAATAGTAGACTGTATAAGTTACAAGTTACCTCTATCTCGTTGCAACCATCAATGCCAATCTGCATGCTAGGCTTGGTAGAACAACTTATTCCAACGGTGGCAGGTCGCACCCTGGTAGGGTTGCTCCTGTTCTATGCCCGCAAAGCCATTGCCCTCAGCTGGCGCAAGTCCACTCCCCCACCTCTTTCCCTGTGGAAACGACTAATTAACGATAGCCTACCACTCTACAAAGACACATTTGCCAACAGAGGCTGCCCGCTTAAATATGACAAGGTCTGGTCCAAATGGCTGGCGGATCCATCCACGGCCTCCGGGCCCCCTAATGATCCAGCTTGTTAATTAGCTCCTGGTTGGGTACTAGGAGCTCACGGATGTATACATATTGTAATAATTGACACTGTACATCTGTGAACTGCCCTATCTCATGGCCCCATAGCCGCACTGCTATACTCTATTTCACAACCAATACTTTGTTTTATTACACTGCTGTTGTGCTAATGTGCTCCTGGCTAAGATTGACTTGACACAATGTAAGACCATTATATGTATTACTGTTTGTTTTTTTGTTTCTGTGAAAGCCAATAAAAAGATTTAAAAAAAAAAACTGACCACACTAGGCAGCAGAACACACCATAGTCAGTTCTCCATCTATGCTGGGAACTCAGCCTGCTCTCCTCCAATAATCAGACCTATCCTGACCCCCCCACCCCTCCACGGCACAGCACACAACTACCCCCCCCCCCCCCCAGCTCGTATGCAGATCAGATGAGGACAGAGTGAATTTAATCACGTATTTTAAACATGTATTTATAATGTTCTTTTTTGGAACCTGCAAGGCAAAGCCATAATGTGCTAGTATGCATATTATGTAAAACTTACCTTAGAATTAAGTCCTTCCAGCGGCGAGCTGTCACTGCTGACAAGGCTTACATCTGCACCCCTAAACGGGGTCAGGAACCACTCCACGTCACTCGTTGTCGTCCCATATTTTCATCGGAGCTACTTTTCTTATGGTGTTACATGCCTTTTATTCTCATCACAAATGTGAGTAACCTGCACGTTTTAAACATAATAAATTGACCTGATTTTACGGAAGCTCTTAGATTTGGTTTTTTCTTTGCATATTGGTTACATACTTGTTCGTTGGTGCCACTGAGGATACATTCATATCTCCGGGTCCTACGGCTGAATAGTATACACCCCTGAGCCATCCGGATTGCCACCATTGATCTAAGCCTATTAGACCTTTGGTAAAACAAAGGTCTTTCTGTGAGGTGAGAGTACCCATCTTTACTGGTGAAGGGATCACACTTTGAATTGGTTTTCCAGTCACGTGGTGAAGGTACTCTTATCATCTGGTCGCAGGATTTATTTCTCATGTTGTTTGCTTATTGCAATTTTGGACTATTTTTTCCTTTCTTGGTTTTCATTTTCACTCATACGAGTATATTTATTATCATTTTAATTTAGGTTTGCGCTGCACTGTTTTCTTTATTTTATTTACATCTGCACCCCGTCTTCCTTCTGGGTTTGCGGGCTCCGGCTTTGTGAGTGGCTAGAGCTGCGATGGCGTTACTCCTGCACTTGCGCGCGGGAGTCAACGTTTACGGACTCTAAGGCTGGGTTCACAATTGTGCAATGCGAGTACACTGCAGGTTCCCGCATCGCACCCGACTCGCACGGCAGTTCACACTGCCATATGCAAACTGCTGGGGAGTGTCAATACATGACAGTTCGGACATGTATCGGATCACATAGGTGTGAGCACCCATGCGATCTGATTCTGGTGAAGACCAAAAAAAAGGGTCCTGTACAAGTTTAGTCTGAATGCGTTGAGATTTCAGCCATACTATCTGTATTGCTGAATTTGCATCGCACGGACATCGCATGTGATTTGCACTGCAGTCCGGTGCGAATCAAATGCAATCTCACACAGCGCACCAGTGTGAACTGGCCCTGAAGGAACAACCCAGGCTGTATTTGCTGCTCACTTCTAAGTTCAGGAGATCTGCTTTAACCCCTTCGCGCCTAAGGGTAAAACAAATCTAAATGTCTAAGCCCAGTTTTGTGACTGACACGTGTTAGTAAAACCGTACATATCATCACAACTACTTTGTGCATCCAGGTAGATTATACCTTGCCTTTTTTCAGGACAAATTTAGTGGTAAATGGTAAAGGATAGCTCCAGCTTTTTTTTTATCATCAAGGGAAAACTGCCCCAAAATAGTAAAAAAAAAACGTTATTTTTTTTATTTTGCTGTATATTTCTTGGTACTACAATAACCTACTACCAAAGAACAGCCCAAAATAAATTCTCCTAACTGACACTGATACTAATTAAATAAAAAAATCTGCCCCCCCCCCCCCCCCAAACAAAAAAAAAACAGACCCTGACTTTTGTCCTTGACCCAAACACTAACCCTGGCACTGACTGACCTAGGTCAAACTTTGATCTAGGCAGGGCTTTTTTTCAGGGGGAACTTGGGGGAGGAACTCAGTTCCACCACCTCTGGCTCAGACCCTTTGGTGCCTGCTCACCACAATCAATTTTAAACATAGAAGTCTGGTTTTTGTGTTTACAAGTGATAGCTCTGCACTCTGTGTGTAACCCCCTGAACTCTGCACCCTTTAAAACCCTCCTACTGTTTGTAAAATCTGAATGGGATCGTGGTTGGGTTCCTGCACCTATTTTCTGAGAAAAAAAGGTCTGGATCTAGGTATTTTCTCTTTATTTTTTTCATTTTTTTTACACACACGTTTTTTTCGGGAAAGGACAGGGAGTTAATGCCGCGTACACGCGGTCGTTTTTTGCGATGAAAAAAAACGTCGTTTTTTAAAACGTCATTTAAAATGATCGTGTGTGGGCAAAACGTCGTTTTTTGTCTTAAAAAAAACGACCAAAAAAAAATTCCAACATGCTTGAATTTTTTGTGTCGTTTTTCAAAATGTCGTTTTTTGTTTCACAAAAAGTCACCGTGTGTAGCAAAAACGTCGTTTAAAACGACGTTTTTCAACCCGCGCATGCCCAGAAGCTAGTTATGAAGCGAGCTTCAATGGAAAAGAGTGGTGAACGTAACCTTGCTTTTTGTGAAAAAACAATGGTGTGTATGCAAAATCGTCTTTGAAAAGTGACGTTTCAAAAACATAGTTTTTTACTTCACAGAAAACGTCGTTTTTTTTCATCACAAAAAATGACCGTGTGTACGCGGCATAATACAATGTAGCTCTCTCCTCCATTCACAGAAGAAAAAAAACACAGGGCGAGCTTCACAGTGACTAGCCAATCAGAGGCTATCACAGTGATCAGGTGACCCAGAATCAGGAGTTCCGGATCCCGATTGTTAGTACGGGCCCAGGGCTCACTGTAGGACCCCGGTCTCTGTGCTGGGAGTGTGCCGTGTGGCAAAAAGCCCAGTACAGTGGAGCCGCATATTTGTTTGACGTTGGCATGAAGAGGTTATTGTAGATTAACACACGACCACAGCTCCCAGCCTGGGTTTAGTGAGTGCAATTCCATGTGTCCCCACTAAGGGGCCCCATGCCCCCCCCCCCCCCCCCCCCCCTACCCACAGGCTTGTCAGATATATACATTTCTAATTGCTGCAGGTAAAAACCCTCAAAGCCACCTTCGTAGAATTTATGGTGGTGGCAGTAAAGTGATTAAAGGAAGCTTGTCTAGAGTCACAGGAAGTCCCACAGGAAGTCCCACTCCTACTGAAGCCCCCACTCCCCCCCAAAAAAACACTCCCCCCAAATGTGGCATGTAAGGGGGCAAGGAGTGGTTTAAGCGGAAGTTCCACTTTTGGGTGGAACTCTGCTTTAAGCTGATGTTGAATCAGCTATTAAAAAAAAGCCATTAGGGTACATCCACCTTCCCCGTACATTAAGGATCTAATGTTCATTTAGTGTAATGGGCATGTAAAAGAGAATGACTTACGTTGTGACTCTATCCTACAGGCTTACTTCCAATCAGTAATTGGATGAATGACCCAGTTCATTCCTCCTTGCTGTGTGGCTGCCCCCCTTATTGATGTCATCACATACAATGCAGGACCAGCATTAAGCAGAACTTAACTCTTGCATCCTTTACAGACAAGGAAGCTGGCATCTTAGCCTCTGTTTGATCTGCAAATGCAATAGTGATGCACATGTGATCGGTTATGACACCAGCCATTTGATAGCTTGACAGTTCAGTTAAAAAAACAGGCAACTGTGAAAATTATCATTTACGGCATGTCTTGAATGTAACAGTTAAATTGTAGAGTTAAAGGATCACTAAAGGATTTTTTTTTTTTAGCTTAATAGCTTCCTTTACCTTACTGCAGTACTGGTTTCATGTCCTTATTGTTAGTTTTTGCTTTGAAGTTGCTGTAATCCTGCTCTGTTCTCCACACTTCCTGCTTGTCTGTTTCCTTATAACCACAGTACTGGGAGCTTTCTCACGGTGGTCTAAGCTGTCATTACTGTGTGTCTAAAACTTCCCAGAACCAATCAGATTCATTTTAAAAACAAAACACTGCCCTGGATTTGTTTGTTTTTGTTCTGTGTGTCTATTTCTACTTCACAGAAACATGAAGCCAGTTCAAAAGTGAAACTAACCTGCAGGCACATTATATGATTGATTTTTTTCTATTTTTAATCATTTTGAAAAGGAATCAGTTAACTTTTATGTCTCTATACCCTGTAAACAGCCTTTTTAGCAAAAAAATGTTTTTCCTTTAGTGACCCTTTAAGGCTGGACATGTATTATACAATTTTCTTGTGTCTAATTTTCCCTTAGATTTACCAAAACCATATCATATGAGGTCAAACGTAAACATTTTCCATTTGTATGCAATCAGGCATGCCCTTGCACTACATAGTTGGAGGTAAATCTAAAGGAAATTGAATAAGAAAATTGTATGTTGTATGGCCAGCTTTAGTTTTGCTTTAACTGCAGGTCCTGCATTGTATGCAATGATGTTGAGGCCCCATCAACATTTCTGGGCTGAAGCGAAGATGAGGAAGAAGTTTGGCTGCATTCACACCTGAGCGTTTTGTCGCCTGAAGCGCGATGCTCAAAGACACTAGAGGGGGAAAAATAACATTATTCTCTATGGAGATGGTTCACATCTCCACTGCAGAACGCCGAACGCCTGAAGCTCAAACAAGTCCCGGACCCTTTTTTGTCGCGCAAAACGGGCGGCTTGGGTGTTCTACATTGGTGCCAATGACCTGTACAAAATCGCAGAAAAAAACGCTGCAATTTGTCGCGGAAAATCGCGGGGAAAAACGCCGCAAATCGCCTACGCTTAGGTGTGAATGCAGCAGTATAACTAAAGGCAAAACTTTTTTTTAAGTTTGGACAGAGTGCAGGGGGATTGGAACACCTGTTTGCTGTCTGCGACCCCGTTAGGGAGATTCACCCTCTCTATTTGTCCTGTTTACCATTATCATCAAAAGTGAAAATAAAATGAAATCTCACATTTTGGGTTATCCCAGAACAGTATTAGGCTGCATTCACACTTGAGCGTAGCGTTTTGCGGCGTTTTTACCGCGATTTTCCGCGACAAATCGCGGCGCTTTTTACCGCGATTTGCCACGACAAAACGCAGCGTTCTTTACCACGATTTTGTACAGGTCTAGGGTCAACAATGAAAAACGCCCAAATACACTCAATTCGAGTGACAAAAAAGGGTCCAGAACTTGTTTGAGCTTCAGGCGTTCGGTGTCAGGTGTTTTGTAGTGGAGATGTGAACCATCTCCATTGAGAACAATGTATTTTTTCCCCTCTGGCGTTTTGGAGCTTCATGCTTCAGGCGACAAAACGCTTAGGTGTGAATGCAGCCTCAGAGGGGATCTCTTCCAATGGTAACACTAGTTCTGGTGACTTGGGGGGCCCCAATGGATTCCCATAATTTGCAGGGATTTTCTTTTAGCTCCTGTTTTAGCTATAGGACCTGAAGGCACATCTCCCCAAACGGGACACAGATAGCACAAAAAAAAACCACACATCTGACAGGTTATACCTTTTCTTACATATCCACAATGAGGTTAGGGGCACTTCAAGGGGCATTAAGGTGAAATGTTTTGGAATCTAAATAAAGGTTTCTCAACCAGGGTTCCATGAAACACCAGGGCTCCTCCAGAGGTTGCTTGGGGTTCATTGAGCAATTTCTGCATCTCAGAAGTTTCCAATGACACCAATGATCTTTTTAGTTATCTGTAAGGGGCAGGGGCGGACTGACTATTCGGGAACTCGGGCACTGCCCGAGGGCCCCATGCCACTAGGGGGCCCCATCAGGTTTGCCAGCCTCAGTATAACCAGGGACAGTATGTAAAAATCTGTGTTTTTTTTAAAAAAAAATCCCAAGATTATAGTTGCCCACCTCTCCAGTACCTTTTCAGTGTGTGTATGTATACTGTGTGTGTATACTGTGTATGTATGTGTGTGTATACTGTGTGGCCCAGGGGAGGACTGGCAGCCTTAGGCCTGGGGGGCAAGTCCAGTCAAGTGGCCCACTGAACCACAAATCAGCTCGCCATCCATGTCCACATGGTTTTATAACGGATGATTGATGTTATGAAGCAAGACAAATATGATACAATGTAGTAATTAAAAAAGTGCAGATAGTGCCTGTTAATGCATCCTGATCAGTGCCCATCAGTGCAGCCTGATCATTGTCCATTAATGCAGTGCAGTTCCCATCAGTGCAGCCTGATCAGTGCAGACAGTGCCCGTTAATGCATCCTGATCAGTGCCCATCAATGCAGCCACACCAGTGCAGTGCCCATCAACGCAGCCTGATCAGTGCAGACAGTGCCTGTTAATACATCCTGATCAGTGCCCATCAATGCAGCCATACCAGTGCAATGCCCATCAGTGCAGCATGATCAGTACCCATCAATGCAGCCTAATCATTGCCCATGGCATGTGGGGGTCAGCTGGGGGTATCAGGGTCTGTCTCAACTTAGCAGGCCCGGTTGCCACCCACTATATGCAGTGGATAGATTCTTGCATAGCATGAATCTATCCACTGCTGCCCCATATTCATGCATCTGGCGCCTTCCGGGTCACTGGGCACATGAAGTACAGCGGCCAGGTTTTTTTAATAACCTGATTAGAGCTAGGTGATGGGCAAAGTTGCCGGCAGACAGTGGGCGGGGGTCCACCTGGATCAGTCGGCTCCACTAACCGGATTCTGGCTGAGTCTGCTGGGGGGGGGGAGTGGTTCTGGCTGAGTCTGCTGGCGGGAGGGGGGGGTTGGAGGTTCTGGCTGAGTCTGCTGGCCGGGGGGGGGAGACTGGCTGAGTCCGCTGGATGGCTTCTATGGAGAGCTGAAGGAGATACAGTACTAAAGAGGCAGGTCATCATCAATCATCATTATTATCATTCACATCACCTTACTTTACTTTCAATTCAGTGCAATGCAGTCTCTCTCGCAGTCTCATTGACTCTTCTCTGCAGCCAGCCCACGAGTCACAGAGATGTATGGTGCGGTGCTCGTGCCCTGACATGCCACATGACCTTCCTACAACTCCCACAATGCAGCGAGGCAGCAGCCAGCCAATCGGCGGCCGCCGCTGCTGAGTCGGGCTGCGCATCTTCACCGGTCTCACGATTCGATGTGATTCTGCGATGCATCACGATTGCAGCGCAAGTGCGCATGGCTCTCCCCCCAAAATACTAAAGGAGATGATCAGAGACTGCAGACATAGTACAGGAGATGATCAGAGACTGCAGACATAATACAGGAGATGGTCAGAGACTGCAGACATAGTACAGGAGATGATCAGAGACTGCAGACATAGTACAGGAGATGATCAGAGACTGCAGACATAGTACAGGAGATGGTCAGAGACTGCAGACATGATACAGGAGATGATCAGAGACTGCGGACATGGTACAGGAGATGATCAGAGACTGCGGACATAATACAGGAGATGATCAGAGACTGCGGACGTGGTACAGGAGATGATCAGAGACTGCAGACATAGTACAGGAGATGGTCAGAGACTGCGGACGTGGTACAGGAGATGGTTGCACATGTTTAAGAACCCTAATTGGTGCACAGACAGCAGTTCAGTTCTACTTCAATAGTTCCCAGATTCAGTCCCAGGAAGCTGAAATCTGATGGGTAACACTGCCCGCTGCACTTTACCCACTGATTTTTTTTTTTTTCAGGCCCCACTCACACCTATGCAGGTGGAACAGAGCAGTTTTATGGATAACGCTTAGGGCAGCTTGAGAAAAAATAAATTAAAAAAATCGCACAAAAGTGCATGACATTATAATTCATAGCACACCAAAACGCATGACACTTTATCACACACTTTGTGTGCCTGAAAAAAAAAGTTTTGCCTTGGACAACTACAAATCCCATCATATAACATGTATTATGAAGGTATTCAGTGTAAAAGTCACAGCCTGCTGGTGGGCAATACAAGCATGTGTTCCTGAACAATAACCTGCATTGGATAGAGAGGAGGACATTACCAGAGGAGGTATAGAGTACACATAGGAGGGGGTCATATGGCAGGACAATAGGAGGTGATGGAGGACATCACACACTAATGATGAAGCCTCTCTGACCTGTACACAACAGGGACAGTCTCTCCCCTCCAAGATCCAGGAAGGAGCCATTCACTCACTGACAATGCTGCTCTACAGTGTCCACTCTCCAGGGGGACTCAGGTTACAGGTCCTGGCAGATCCGTAGATGTTATCATGGTACAAGCTATAGGAAAAGCTCTGTGCAGAATGTTGTAAGTACACTACAGATTATAAAAAATAAGTACATCGCTATCAGTTATTGTATAAATAACTGATAGCGATGTATTTATTTTTTATAATACACAGTCTATATTTGTTAGTAGTTTACAAGACAGGAGCTGACAGGACCTGCCTCTTCTAGCAGTCTGCGACCTACTGAGCAGAGAAGGTAATATCTGAACAGCGCGCTGTCCCGGGACCCTCCCCTGACGTGCCACATGACCTTCCTAGTTCCTACAACTCCCACAATGCAGCGCGGCAGCAGCCAACCAATCGGCGGCGGCCGCTGCCGAGTTTTAGGGAAAAAAAAAAAAAAAAACAGCGCTGCGGACGGCGGCCGTTTTAAATATAATGTGAGCGGCCTGGGGGGCAATCTCCATTTTTCCACCTGGCCCAGTCCGCCCCTGGTGTGGCCCCATATCTCCTATTGCCCGGGGGCCCATAATCTCCTATTGCCCTGGGGCCCCATAATATTCTATTGCCTGGGGGCCCCATGAGTTGTCAGTCTGCCCCTGGTAAGGGGTAATCCTTCCTAATAGTCACAAGTGTAAGGATAATTCTTTCCACTTACCCTCAGACTAATGTATCATGAGTTGGAGGTATAGTAGTTTTTAGTAGGCGTTCACTGAGACCGGAAATTTATTTGAAAGGGTTCCTTTGTGTTAAAAAGGTTGAGAAAGGCTGATCTAAATATTTATTCTTTTCCTAAGACAGATTTATAATTCCCCTTTAGTTAGTTTAACTTACAAAGAAGAATACTCACCTCTCATTCTGCTCACACCACTGATTGCTACACTAAGTAATCTTACAAGAATCCAAAACTTCCAATCCTAATCAATGGTTTGAACCTCCGGCTTGTACATTACTACTGTATTCTGTAGAATCCCATGTTTTCTTCGCACAGATCATTAATTGGCAGTATTGATTTTAGAGACAGTCACTTTTTAGAGACAGTCGGGAATTGTTCAAAGCTGTTAGTCAATCGTGGCTCCCACTTGGACAAAAATCCGCTGGGGCCAATATCATGCAAGGAAGGGTGCTGTCAGTGGTAGACTAGAGAAGGCAAAACCCCTGCTAAGATAGAGGGATGTTTTCAAAATAAATAGGGGGGGGGGGGTTAAGTTTACTATATATATATATACTATTTACTATGTATACTAGATCAACAGATGAATTTGCTGGCTTTGAATCCAATAAAAAGGTTAATGTTTTTAATGTCAGGGATCTAAAGTGCAATTGAAAATTCAGGAGAAATTTATTAAAGTAAGAGATGAAAATGTGTAAATAAAATTAGCCCGCCGTTGCATTTGCAAACAAAAAAAAACGATATGATGTTTTTGACCAAATTATAAGGACACATAACACTGGGTAAGGAGCATAGGACATGACGCAGTACAGGGCACTGAGATTTCTAATAGGAGTTCATTGTGAATGCAACACAGTTGCTCATAGTTTATATTCTTAGTGGACTTTTGTATGATATTCATGGTAAATGTTTCCATGAAAGTATTTAATGTTATTAAATGTGAGTAGAACCCCCGGGGCATAGCTAATCTCCTCTGGGTCTAATAGGAAAATATGAACCAGTCCCATAACATTTTATTAATTACATCTGCCTTATACGCAAATTACTCACAAACTATTACAAAATATATAAGTACATTGCATAAAAGCCTCTTCTAGGTAGTTTCCATAAGGGTGAGACAAGTATTTTTAAGCCAAGTTAATGCATTCTCTTAAGCAGGGCCGATCCGCCCTATAGGCTCACTATGCAAGCCGCTTAGGGCCCCCGCAAAGAGCTGCGGAGGGCCCCCCAAATTACTAGAGGCCCCACCTGGTGAGAAGTCATTTTCGGCCCCTCACCCCACTTCTTGCTGGCTGCATGGGAGAAGAGGTAAGAAGTCAGCACCCCCCGCTTCTCACCTAAATGTAAGATGTCTGAACTGGATGGACTTGTGTCTTTTTTCAACCTGACTAACTATGTAACTATGTAACTATGTCAGCAGAACACCCCCTCCCCCCGCTTCATGTCATTGGCAGAGCCCAACCCCCCCCCTCCCCCCGCTTCTCAACTTGACATGTCATTTCGCTTAGGGCCCCAGGGAGGTCAGGATCGGCACTGCTCTTGAGTCTATGAACCCAAGCGCAACTGTTGCCTTCTGTATGTAAAGCTGGCCAAACATGTTACGGTCTGGTTTTACAATCTCCATATAGTCTTGATCTTACATAATTAGTTGCATTAAGTAGACACTAAAGAAAATAATGTTTGAGTGCTTTTAAATAACTGATGCCTTATAATTACTGGTGAAGCACATCTTAAAAGTGTAGAAGCTGATGCTTACTCGTATATTGGATGCATTGTAAAAAATTATTAATAAAGCTAAATATTTATTTATCTCATCGGGTCTTCATCCCAAGACAATGGGCCATATTCAGAAAGCTATTTACGCAGCATATCTATAGATACGCTGCGTAAATACTAAGAATAGCCGACGTATCTTTTTTTGCTATTCTGAAAAGAAGATACGCCAGCTTTCTTCTAAGATACGAGCGGCGTAATTCACTTACACCGTCGTATCTTAGTTGCATTATTATGCTGGCCGTTAGGTGGCGTTTACGTCGATTTCTCATTTGCCTATGCAAATGAGAAAGATACGGCGATTCATGAGTGGACTTGCGACGGCGCGTCATTTTTTACATCGTTTACGTAAGCGTTAGACGGCGTAAGGTTACCCCTGCTATAGCAGGCACGGCCAATGTTAAGTATGGACGTCGGGACCACGTCGAATTTGCCGTCGGCTACGTCGTTTGCGTAACTCGTTCGGGAATGGGGCTCGACGTTCACGTCGTTTACATTGATAAATATCAACGTGATTTCGTGCATGCGCATGCGCCGATTTCGTGCATGCGCATGCGCCGTCCAAAGAAAACGTGAATTACGTGGGGTCATGATTCATTTACATGAATCACACCCCAACTCCATTCATTTGAATTGTGCGGCCTTACGCCGTGCAGTTTACACTACGCACTAAGCACAGGCGTACCTTGCATAGCACACCCACCGGGAGCTGGGCTGAGACCACCAGAGAAGAAAGAACTTCTGACAATTCTTTTTTTTTTCATTAGCCTTAAAAAAGCCAAGGGAATACAAAATCTGATCCACATCATAGCAGTTTGGGCGAAGCTAAATAAGTTTCAGTATGTATAGAAAGTTGTTCAGCACATCTCAATGTTACAGGTAGGTAAGAACATAAACACATACATGAAAGTGCTCATGAACAACCAGGTTATATTGTGACCCAGTTCCATAAGTACATAACCAAAGAACTTCCTCCACCCATGTTCCCCAAAATGTAGAAATGTAGTAGGTCATTCTAAAGTTAGCCATAGATATTAGGTAGTGTTTGAAAAAGCAGGCCTAATCCGAACGCCTTTGGACATCTGTGTTTAGTGTTTATTCAATAATTTTTTTACATTAAAAAACAATTAGTCAAATTAAAATGTAACAAACAAAATGAAACAGTTCCACGACAAAACAATAATAATTAAATTATATAAAAAAAAAAATGATGGGAATGTACAGACTTTAAACGAACAAAGTTGGAATATTCAGATATCGGTAAACTATCACATTTATTAGACCATACATATTTTTTTAATACTTTGTATACATGATGGCCCGGATTCACGTACCCGGGCGTATCTTTAGAGCGGCGTAGCGTATCTTCTTTACACTAGCTCCCTAAGTTACGGCAGGGTAGCGTAAATGGGCCGGCGTAAGTCTGCGTAATTCAAAGTAGCTAGGCAGTGGGCGTGTTTTAGTATAATGATCCGTGACCCCATGCAAATGATGGGCCGAACGAACGGCGCATGCGCCGTCCGTGGAGGTATCCCAGTGCGCATGTTCAAAATCACATCGGATAGAATGCCTAAGTGACGTCGGCGCATAATGTTTACGAAGTGTGAACGTAACCTACGCCCAGCCCTATTCACGTACTACGTAAATGGCGTAAACGACGTAAAATTCGATGGCGTTGTTCCCTGGCCCATACCTTTGCATTAGCTGAGCCTCATATAGCAGGGGTAACTTTACGCCGGACGTAAGCCTTACGCAAAGCACGTATATGAAGCGGCCGGGCGCATCTACGTTTGTGAATCGGCGTATCTTGCTCATTTGCCAATTTTTTAACGGGAGCGCCGAATGCGTCCAGCGTAACTATGCGCCCACGATACGATACGCCGGACGACGGAAGCCATGTTTTCCGGTGTATCTTGCTTTGTGAATCGGCGCAAAGATGTGACGGCGCACATTTGAAATTACGGTGGCGTATCTGGAGATACGCCGGCGTAATTCCTTTGTGAATCCGGGCCGATGTCTCAATGGACGTCATTAACATTGGGTTACAACTATCTAAAAAAAAAAAAAAACAGAACAAATTTAATGTGCACTTCCTACTAGTCAACAAATGTAGCTGCACAGCATAGAAGAGAATTTATAAACATTGTGGGCCAGATTCTCATAAGAGATACGACGGTGTATACGACGGTGTTTCTGTGCAATCAGTTACGCATAGATACGGCGTAGATCCGACTGGCTTAAGTCACTTACACCGTCGGATCTTAAATGCAATACTACGCTGGCCGCTAGGTGGCGTATATGCAAATGAGCATGATACGCCGATTCCCGAACGTATTTGCACCGCGTTGCCGTAGTTTACGTTGTTTCCATTAGCGTAAGGTTACCCCTGCTATATGGTGCGTTAACTTTACACACGCCATGTTAAGTATGGACGTCGGGACAGCGTCGTAATTTTACGTTGTTTACGTAACTCGTCGCAAATAGGCCTTTGCGTAAATTCGAATTGTATTTGTGGCGTACTTTGGAGCTTACAGCCACAGCCACAGCAATACCTGCTTGGAGATTACACATTCTCCTCCTTGTGCCTGCATGAGGTTCCTCTGGGTACTCCAGTTTCTTCCCAAGATATAATGGAAGGTTAATTAGCTCTTGTCTAAATTGGCCCTAGTATATGTATGTAGGGGTCGGGGAGATGTGGGAGAAGAGGCTAGAAGCAAAACAGTCTGGGAGCAATGGAGAGCATTTAAAACGTCAGAAAAATTCGTACAGGCAATGATAGAAATAGACAGGTGAGACCTAGGTAGCAATAGCGAAACTAAACCTAAAAGCGAACTGACAGAAATGAAGGGGGGGGGGGGGGGTGAAGACCAGTGGGGAGTTAAAAGATGAAAAAAAAAAAGTATGTGTATGTATGAATGTGAGTTAGGGACTTTAGATTGCCCACACACGATCATTTTAAATGACGTTTTTGAAAACGTCGTTTTTTTTCATCACAAAAAGTGATCGTGTGTACGCGGCATAAGAAGTGCAGGAAGGCCCATGTATTATAAATAGTTGCATCAATCAATCATGTTTAGGCCAGTAAGTCATACTGCAGACTGGCAAAATAAGTCAACAGTGGTTCTGCAAATTTATCTCAACTTGCCTGTCCACTATTCTTCTGGTCGTATTAGCAATTTTAGACATCCTAACAGGTCCTCTATTAGAAGTCAGTCATTGACTTTAGGTCCAGTTTAATATAACTGTTTACTTTACGTTGTGTATCCTGCCCCTCTGGTAATAGGGTAGTCACTCAGAATTAGTGCCAAAACAGAACGTTTTTTACCAAGTTGGCTTGCCAGACTTTGGTCATGTTGACAAATTGCTCTTAAATGCCAGAGCTGCTTTTAACTCCCATTCTGGCCCTGAAAATAAGGAAATAAATATGATAGCCACTTACTGAGCTTGTCTCCAGTTAAATCATCTGTTTATACATAACACTTCGTTCAAGTGTCACTGCCAGCCACAACGCTGCCCACACAATAATACATACAGAAACACTCATAAGACCTTACAGTAACCTTTCAGCTGCTTCCTCTTCTCCTTCACAGTATGTTCTGAGCAGATTTAGTTGCTGCTTTGTTCTTAAAGCGGAGCTCCACCCTAAAGTGGAACTCCCACTGATCGGAACCCTCCCCCCCTCCAGTGTCACATTTGACACCTTTCAGGGGGGAGGGGGTGCAGATATCTGTCTAAAGACAGCTATTTGCACCCATTTCCGGCCACACAGTCTCGGGTAAACTGCGGGCATGACGTCACCTTCCCCCCCTGTTGTGTTCCAGGAACACTCGGCACCCAGAACACAGCGGGAGCCAATCGGCAGGCGTAGCGCGACTCGCACATGCGCCGTAGGGAACCGGGCAGTGAAGCCGGAGCGCTTCACTTCCTGGTTCCCTCACCGAGGATGGCGGGGGGCAGCAGAGTGACGAGCGATCGCTAGTCCTCTGCTGTGGGACTCCAGGACAGGTAAGTGTCCTAATGTTAAAAGTCAGCAGCTGCAGTATTTGTAGCTGCTGGCTTTTAATATTTTTTTTTTTCAGCGGACATCCGCATTCAAGGGATTGTAAAAGCAGTAGACATGTGCACACTGAAGAATTTAGTTTCGTAATTTCGTTTTCGTCCGAAAAATACATTTATTTAGTTACTCCCGTAATTCGATTTTATTTATTTCGTTAAAAAAAATGCATTTGTCCGAAAATCCAAATTAAGGTCGAAACTGTCATTGAAGTCTTATGGTGTCTGTTGAATGTTCTAAGAAAAAAAAAAAAAAAGATTCGACAGAATCTTTGAAAAAAAAATTTTTGACTCTTCATGTGTCTCTATGTCGAATCTTCATGTCTCTCCGTGTCGAATCTTCATGTCTCTCCGTGTCGAATCTTCATGTCTCTCTATGTCGAATCTTCATGTCTCTCCGTGTCGAATCTTCATGTCTCTCCGTGTCGAAACTTCATGTCTCTCTATGTCGAATCTTCATGTCTCTCTATGTCGAATCTTCATGTCTCTCCGTGTCAAATCTTCATGTCTCTCTATGTCGAATCTTCATGTCTCTCCATGTCGAATCTTCATGTCTCTCTATGTCGAATCTTCATGTCTCTCTATGTCGAATCTTCATGTCTCTCCGTGTCGAATCTTCATGTCTCTCCGTGTCGAATCTTCATGTCTCTCTATGTCGAATCTTCATGTCTCTCTATGTCGAATCTTCATGTCTCTCTATGTCGAATCTGTCATTGAAGGCTTATGGTGTCTGTCGAATGTTCTAAGAAAAAAAAAAAAAAAAGATTCAACAGAATCTTAAAAAAATGTTTTTATTTGGACTCTTCAATGTCGAATCTTCATGTGTCTCTATGTCTCTATGTCAAATCTTTTCTCTCTATGTAGAATAATATTGGACCAATAGAGTTAAGGTTAGGCACATTCGACCACAACGAAAACAAAAATAAAGCATTTGTTTATGTCGGATCTTCGTTTTTCGTTTTCTGTGCATTCGTTATCGTTTGTTAAAACGATAACGAAAATACCTGAAATTCGGACGAAAATGCATTCGGACGAAAACGAATGCACATGTCTAAAAAGCAGAATGTTTTTTAAATCTTAATGCATTCTATGCATTAAAGAGGAGCTCCAGCCGCGGAAATTTTTTTTTTTAAAGTCAGCAGCTACTAACAGTGTAGCTGCTGACTTTAAATAAGGACACTTACCTGTCCTACTTGCCTGCGCTGACGGCCCCCCCCCCGATGCCGGTCCCACGATCGCTCCGGGTCCCGCGCCGCCATTCACACTATGGGAAACAGGCAGTGAAGCCGTACGGCTTCACTGCCCATTTCCTACTGCGCCTGCGTGAGTCTCACGCTGGCTTGTGAATGGGCGCGCTGCTCTCTGAGAACACACACAGTTCCCAGGAAGCAGCGCGCCCCATTCACAAGGAGAAGAAGAAGAAAACACACCGCGGTTCAGGAAGAGGCAGATTACGGACTTCCGCATAGCAACAGCTATTTCGGGTGAGTATTTTTTTTTTTTCAAACAACATTGTAAAATGTTGTTATCCTGGGTGGAGCTCCGCTTTAAGATAAAAAAAACTCTGTGTGTAGAAGCCTCACCCCCCCCCCCTACTCCTAATTACTTACCTGAGCCCCATCTCTCTCCAGCGATGTCCACGAGTGTGTATGCCATCCAGGACTCTCCTCTTGATTGGCTGAGACACAGCAGTGCCGCCATTGGCTCCCGTGGCTGTTAAGCAATGTTAGTTTGCCAATCAGGAGAGAGAGGGGGCAGGGCCAGCTTGGGGCTCTGTGTCTGAATGGGTGCTTGGGTGTTGTGTGGGGCACTCGACAGGAGGGAGGGGGCAGGAGCAACAAAGAGGGACCCAAGAAGAGGAGGATCTGGGCTGTTCTGTGCAAAACCAACTGTACATAGAAGTATAACATGTTTAATTTTTTATTTTTTTTTAATGAGACTTTACAATCAATTTAACTGCTGAGATGTAGATAGCATTAAAGTGTTACTAAACTCAGGACCCTGCATCCGCTGTATCTGGTCTCCCACAGTACACAGAACATGGAAATTCAATTATTTTAGTAAGTATAAACTGCTAAAAAAATGTTTTTCATCAGCAGTATATAGCAGTCTTGTGACTTCTATGAGTGTCTGGTTAAAGCTTGTAGGAGGACATAACTGTCAGGAACCATGAAACAGACGGTGACAGAAAATGCAGTAACAATTACACCTTTTAATAAAATGGTAAAATTGGTATAAAATGTAAACGTAGTCAAAACATAGCCAGGGTTTGGTAGCCAAATCAGGTAGTCAGAATAAGCCAGGAAATCGGGGAGCCAGATATCAGCATAGTCAGAGGCAGCAGACAAGATCAGGAACCAGAAGGGACGTCAGATAGGCAAGTCTTCAACAGGAACATAGCAGAGCCTCTAGATATGTTTGACCAAGGAGAAGGCATATGATGAAATGAACCAGACAGTTTAAATAGCCAGGAGGGGCTGGCTGTATGCTTGATTGACAAGCAGGAGATGATCAACAGTTGAGCCACTGTGGAACGATGAGTTCTGGCAATTAACCGACAGCTGAGCACAAAGAAGGAAGGGTGGAGATCCCAGCCCTGACACTATTCCCTTATGGCACAATCCCCAATTGCAGGAACTCTCCTCTATTCTGGATATTGACCTATGGGCTTCCAAGGGTGCTCGCCCCCACATGTTTGAGGCCCTTCCATACTCTGAAAGAGGAATTTGAACTCCCTACCTTCATGCTATTTAGATACTTGCAGTTACACCACACCCTACAGAAACAATCCCTGGAGACTACCCCACTGCAAACTTTACATGTGATAGATATTAATACTAGCTCAGAACCCTTTAAACTATTATCATCACTTTATAATGTTCTGCGTACCCCCACTATTTATCAAGTAGCTGACAGGGCCAAATCCCAATGGGTAGGTGATATTGGGTCTCTAGAGGAATCAGAATGGTATGAAGTGTTGGAAGGCATGATGCTAGTCTCGCCTAGACTCCATGACCACTATGCCCCAGATGCTCTGGAGAGCCTTGTACTTTCTTCCACCTAATTTGGAGTTGTCCAGCTTGTCAGGCTTACTGGGAGGAAATTATCAAGTTCCTACTAGACCCTAAACCCTAAACCATGTATACCATGTATACTTTGATGTGCACCATTTTCTTTCTACTTTTTTGCACAAAACTCTTTTTAGTGCAAGGGTGCTTGTAACGCATCACTGGATACAGGCAGTTCCCCCTCTTTTCACAAGAAAACACATACACAATATTGGTATAATGTTCAGCGCTAAACCATCTTATGAAAAAGATTAAAGTTTCAAAGTTAAATGAAAAACGGCCTTGCCTTCTTCATCAGCGAGGCTGTGCCTTCGAAGCAGTGTTGCCAACCTACCAGATTAAAATTTACTGGCAAGACGCCCGAAATTTACTGGTGCAGCCAAGTTTTTACTGGCATTTCACGAAAGTTACTAAATTAAATTTTTAGGTGCAAATTTCAGTATTTAGGCTACAAACAAGTACGCTAGGCAAATGTGATTTAAGGTAGACTTTAACCACTTTCCCACCGCGCCATAAGCATTTTACTGCTACGGCGCGGCGGGGTTATCTTGGGACGACGTCCCTGGGATGTCGTCCTTCACTTTCGCGATTGCGCGTCCCCTGGGACGCGCTCGTGAAAGTGTCCGTGCTCGCCGGGTCTAGAAGACCCGGCGCATCACGGATCACGGTAAATTGCCGCTGATCGCGGCCGTTTACCACGTGATCGCGCCGTCAAATGACGGCGCGATCACTTGTAAACAAACTGGCGTCATTTGATGACGCCGGTTCCTCCCTCTCCTCCCTCTCCTCTCTGTACAGTGTGCGAGGAGAGGGGGGGGAGCGGGGTGTCAGCAGCTGAGCTGTGGCTGGATCTGTGACAAATGCAGTCACAGATCCAGCCATCCCTCAAAACATCCCAGCTCTGCACTCCCCCCAGTACCCAACAATCCCCCCAGTACCCAACAATCCCCCCAGTACCCAGCAACCCCCCCAGTACCCAGCAACCCCCCAGTACCCAACAATACCCCCAGTACCCAACAATACCCCCAGTACCCAACAATACCCCAGTACCCAACAATACCCCAATACTCCAGTACTCAACAATACCCCAATACTCGGCAATACCCCAATACTCGGCAATACCCCAATACTCGGCAATACCCCAATACTCTGCAATACCCCAGTACTCGGCAATACCCCAGTACTCGGCAATACCCCAGTACTCGGCAATACCCCAATACTCCAGTACTCAACAATACCCCAATACTCTGGCAATACCCCAATACTCGGCAATACCCCAGTACTCGGCAATACCCCAGTACTCGGCAATACCCCAGTACTCGGCAATACCTCAATACTCGGCAATACCCCAATACTCGGCAATACCCCAGTTCTCGGCTATACCCCAGTACTCGGCAATACCCCAATACCCTGCATGATACTTTGCAATACCCCAATACTCTGCAATACCACCTATGGGGATTTTTAAGTAGCGAAGTTTGGCGCCATTCCACGAGTGTGCGCAATTTTGAAGTGTGACATGTTGGGTATCTATTTACTCGGCGTAACTTCATCTTTCACATTATGAAAAAATTGGGCTAACTTTACTGTTTTGTTTTGTTTTAAGCACAAAACAGTTTTTTAAAAAACACGCGTTCAATAAATTTCTGCGAAAATACCGTGCGAGATAAAAAGTTGTAACGGCCGCCATTGTATTCTCTAGGGTCTTTGCTAAAAAAGCATATATAATGTTTTTGGGTTCTATGTAATTTTCTAGCAAATAAATGATGATTTTTCCATGTAGGAGAGAAATGTCAGAATTGGTCTGGGTGTTCCAGAACGCCTGGTGGCGTTCCCTGCATGTTGGGCCTCTGTATGTGGCCACGCTGTGTAAAAGTCTCACACATGTGGTATCGCCATACTCGGGAGGAATAGCAGAATGTGTTTTGGGGTGTAATTTGTGGTATGCATATGCTGTGTGTGAGAAATAACCTGCTAATATGACAGAAACAAGTTTTTTTTTTTTTTTTACAGAATTTTCAGTCGTTTTTCTTTTATAGCGCAAAAAATAAAAAACCCAGAGGTGATCAAATACCACCAAAAGAAAGCTCTATTTGTGTGAAAAAAGGATAACAATTTCAAATGGGTAGAATGTTGTATGACTGAGTAATTGTCATTCAAATTGTGAGAGCACCGAAAGCTGAAAATTGGTCTGGTTAGGAAGGGGGTTTAAGTGCCCAGTGGTCAAGTGGTTAAGGTAAAAAAACATATTTTTGTTATCTTCAATATAATAAGGCCAAATTATTTAGTCACATCACAACCTGCCTCCACCCCCTTCTGCCACCAACACCCCCTGCCTTCACCCCCCTCTGCGGTGCCACAATCTCCCTCTGCCTCCAATCTCCCCCTGCCTCCAATCTCCCCCTGTCTCCAATCTCCCCCAGGCCCCCTGCCTCCAATCACCCCCTGCCTCTATAGTGCCCTGCTTACATCCTCGTCTGCGGTTCCACCAACAACCCATGTCTCCATTCCTCACCCTCTGCGGTGCCACCATCCCCCTCTGCGGTGCCATCAACACCCTCTGCCTCCAATCCCCCCTGCCTCCAATCACCCCCTGCCTCCAATCTCCCCCTGCCTCCATCCCCCTCTGCGGTGCCAACGCAGCCACCATCACCCCCTGCCTCCAATCTCCATGCGCAGTTCAAAGGCTAACTGATCTCGTCTATTTTTACTAGCACATTCCCGCAACAACGGACATTTACGAACGGGGGGAAAAGTGCCTGTTTTTACGAACTGTCCGTAAAAATACGGACGATTGGCAACACTGCTTTGAAGCGCATTCTGATTGGCCAGACAGCGTGTGGGCGGTTCCCCAGTTTGCAGCCCTGGACCACTCTTACCCAGAGACACACAGCCGACATCTCCATGAGGCTTATCGGGACTCCAGCTGTGGCTAACACATGGCCCTTGTGGATCCCTCAATATAGACTTTACGACAGCCCTCCTGTGCTCCTGTGACACTGCATGTGGAAGCTCCCACCCACTCTAGCACTCTGCTCCAAGTGCTCCAACATTTTTCACGCAAGTGTTGTTTTATACTTATATACTGAATAAATTCCTTAGCTGTTTAAAGGATTGGCTTGGCGCTTCTCTCTCCTCCCCCTACTTTTCAGGCCTGGATCTCAGAAATAAACTCCACACAGCCATACAAGAAACTGATCTACCTCCATAGGGGCTGTCCATCCAAATACAACAAAGGTTGTGACAGATGGTTGGCGCAGTCTGACATCCGCGATGACTGATTCCATGTTTCTAACGTCTTGTGGAAACATGAGATTTTTCACGCTGAGTCTACACACCCTTTGAAATTTTCCACATTTTGTCATGTTACAAAAACGTAAATTATTATTATTATACAGGATTTATATAGCGCCACAGCTCTTTACAACATTAGAGCAGACAGTACAATTACAATACAATTCAATACAGGAAGAATCAGTGGACCTTGCTCGTTGGAGTTTACAATCTAGGAGTAAATGCATTTTACTGGGATTTTATGTGATAGACCAACACAAAGAGACACTACTTTGTAGAACCACCTTTCTTTCACTGAAATTACAGCTGCAAGTCTTTTTTGGGGATGTCTCTACCAGCTTTGCACATTTAGAGAGTGATTTTTTTGCCCATTCTTCTTTACAAAATAGCTCAAGCTCTGTTAGATCAGATGGAGAGCATCTGTAAACAGCCATTTTCAAGTCTTGCCACAGATTCTCAATTGGATTTGGGTCTAGACTTTGACTGGGCCTTTCCAACACATTAATATGCTTTGATCTAAACCAGGGGTCTCCATACTTTTCAAGCAAAGGGCCAGTTTACTGTCTTTCAGACTTCAGGGGGGCTGGATTCTGACCAAATGTGGCTAGAACATGCCCCAGGGTCAAAGCATGAGCGAGCATAAACATGGCCCCAGTGTTAGTGGGCAGTAGGAGGAGGAATAGTGCTCCATCATTGCTGTTGGTGGAAGAAATAGTGCCCCATTGTTGATGTCATTGGGAGGAATAGTGCCTCATATGGTGTCATGTCCCGGGGTGTATTCGAACCTGGGTCTTCCTGGTCTTAAACCATAGCCTTACCTGATGTGCCACAGAAGAGATCTAGGCCTTGGGAATATCCTTATTGTGTTCAACACACACCTCGGACTCACTAGCTCCACCTGCTGCCAGCTGTGGACAATTCTCATTCTGGACAGCCTTTAAATAGGAAGTGAGGTCATCACTCAGCGCCCGTTTATTTGGATTACTTCCTGGGTGTTTTGTCTTCAGTGATCTTCATTGTATTGAACTCCTGCCTGATATCCCGACTATTCTACAGCCTGCTGATTTTGTACTTTACCGCCAGATCGTGTATGACCTTTGCCTGCCTGACCCTTCTCCGGAATCCGATTGTGAACTATTTGCCTGATCCGTTGCCAACCGTATCTGCCTGACGACGCTTTGCCTGGATCTCCAGCATACCTGTTCCACTTCGGACACTACCTTTTACAGGTACCTTACATAATAAACGGGCCACAATGGCAGTGGACCCTGCTGAGATTGTTAAGGCGATTACACGTCAGGGACAACTGATCGGAGCGCATGAACAGCATCTTTCTTCCCTGGACGCCAAGTTAGATGAACTTTGCACTATGCTTAAATCTTGTTTGCCTGGTTCCTCTGCAACGGTCCAGATGCTGGATCCTACTTCTGCTACGGTCCAACCCGCCTCTTCTGTACCACCAAAACTTCCCTTGCCTGACAAGTTTGGTGGTGATACTGAGGACTGCAGAGGCTTTTTAAATGTTTGCCGTTTGCATTTCCGCAACAACCCTGTGACTTTTAGCACTTCATCTGCCAAAGTGACTTTTGTAATTTCCTTGTTAAAGGGGAAGGCCCTGGCCTGGGTCTCTCCTTATTTGGAACGAAACGATCCTATACTTCAAGATGCTGAGAAATTTCTGGCTTCTCTCCAGACTGTATTTGACAAGCCAGATAGAGCATCTGCAGCTGAGTACTCCCTCTTGGACATACAACAAGGCACCAGATCTGTGGCACAGTATGCTATTGAGTTCCGTACCCTTGCTGCTGAGACTAATTGGGACTCAAGGGCATTACGTGCAGCCTTCCGAAAAGGTCTCACAGATCGCATCAAGGACGAATTAGTCTATAAGGATCTCCCAGAAGACCTTGAGAAATTCATAGAGCTGTGTGTTCGTCTGGATGTTCGGTACCATGAAAGGTGCCAAGAGAGACTTAGAACCCGCAAGTTTCCTAAGCCAGTTTACCGTTTGGCCCCTAACTTCCAAGCACCACCTCAGCCAGAACCTGAAACCTCTGTTGAACCCCAGGCACCTGTGGAACCCATGGATGTGAGCCGTCTCCACCTAACTGAGTCAGAGAAACAAATGAGGCGTTCATTGGGCCTATGCCTGTACTGTGGACTTAAAGGACATTTATTATCTGTCTGCCCTTCCCGTCCAGTAAAAGGCAGGGTCTAACCAGTGTTGGAGGAGCTGGCTTAGACCTTACAGGTAGAACCTCCAAAACCAAGATTACTGTTCCGGCTACTATCCATTTACCTTCTAAGCTTGTTTTCTGCGAGGCTTTTGTGGATTCTGGAGCTGCTGGCATATTCTTGGACTACAATTTTGCAAGAAAGAACAACATCCCGTTTGTTCCAAAGTCTAGACCCCTGAATATTACCACCCTGAATGGACAGCCCTTGGGAGATGGCATTGTGAAATTCGAGACTACGACAATCACCCTTCAGGTAGGCCTCCTCCACAAAGAGGAAGTTGTCTTGTCTCTCATTGATTCTCCGCTTCTGCCTATCATCCTTGGTTACCCATGGTTGCAACTTCACAACCCTTCTTTTGATTGGGAAAAGGGAGAACTAACCTCCTGGGGATCGTCCTATCGCCCTAATTGTTTGTCTCAACTAAAAAGACTTTCTGCTTGCATGTTGGCTCCTGTGACTATTCCACCTACCTTGCCTCGTGAATACCATGACTTTGCAGATGTATTTTGCAAGCAAAAGGCAGAGGTGTTACCTCCACATCGTCCTTTTGACTGTACAATTAAATTGATTCCCGGAGCACCTCTTCCCAAAGGAAAGACCTACCCCTTGTCTCTGCCTGAACAAAAGTCTATGGAGGAATACGTAAGAGACAACTTGGAAAGAGGTTTTATCCGACCCTCTTCTTCTCCAGTAGGAGCAGGTTTTTTCTTCGTTGAAAAGAAAGATGGGGGCCTTCGACCATGCATAGACTATCGGGGGTTAAATCAAATCACCGCAAAGGACTCCTACCCTTTGCCTCTCATTCTTGAACTGTTTGATGTACTTAAGGGGGCTGTCATCTTCTCCAAGCTAGACCTACGAGGGGCATATAACCTGATTCGAATTAACGAGGGGGACGAGTGGAAGACAGCATTCAACACTCGTAATGGACACTTTGAATATTTGGTCATGCCATTTGGGTTGTGTAACGCACCTGCTGTCTTTCAACGTTTCATGAATGACATTTTCCATGATTTCAGCAACCGCTTTGTGATCATCTACTTGGACGACATTTTAATCTTTTCCAAGACTCATCTAGAGCACATCTCGCATGTGAAACAGGTATTACAACGACTTAGAGAAAACCATCTTTATGCAAAAATCGAAAAATGCAGTTTCCATCAAAGCTGTATTCCTTTCCTTGGGTACATCATAAGTGCTGACGGTTTCCAAATGGACCCTCAAAAACTTTCCGCTGTCTTGCAATGGCCCCAACCGACCACTTTAAGAGGACTCCAAAGCTTTTTAGGGTTTGCAAATTATTACAGACGCTTCATTAAGAGTTTTGCCTCCATTGCGGCACCCCTTACTGCCATGACTAAGAAGGGTACAAATTGCAAGGTGTGGTCTTCAGAAGCAAGATCGGCTTTCCAGCGATTAAAGGACACGTTCAGTAAAGCTCCAATTCTTCAGCATCCAAATCCTGATCTCCAGTACATTGTTGAGGTTGATGCCTCTGAGGTTGGAGCAGGTGCCGTACTCTCCCAGAGACAGCCAAAGTCTGGTAGAATCCATCCAGTAGCTTTTTTCTCTAGAAAGTTTTCTCCTGCAGAGATGAATTATGATGTTGGGAATCGAGAACTACTGGCCATCAAATTGGCATTGTCTGAATGGCGACACCTTCTGGAAGGGGCTCCCAAGCCTTTTACTATCCTCACTGACCATAAAAACCTACTGTATCTTCAGACTGCTAGACGTCTGAACTCACGTCAGGCTCGATGGGCTCTGTTTTTCTCCCGTTTTAATTTTGTCCTTTCTTATGTTCCAGGGCATAGAAACAAAAAAGCCGATGCTCTTTCCAGACAGTTCGCTACCTCTGAAGAAGATCAACCAGGCGAGCAGTATATAATCCCACCTCACAAAATTGTTGCGCAGATCTCCACGGCTCTTTCCCAACAGCTACAAGAATCCCAGAATCGTGTTCCCCAGGGCTTGAAGATACCACCAGGTCGCCTGTACGTAGCCCCTAGTCTCAGAAAACCTGTACTCCTCTGGGCACATGATGGCGTGTTATCCGGTCACCCTGGTGTCACCATCACTCTTAAGGCCTTGCAACGTCATGTATGGTGGCCTTGTATGAAAAAGGATGTTACTGACTATGTGGCTGCCTGCCCAACTTGTGCTGCTAATAAAGTACCCCGCACATTGCCTGCTGGACTGTTACATCCACTTCCGGCACCTCGCCAGCCTTGGACCCATTTGACCATGGACTTCATTGTAGACTTACCCAAGTCCGAGGGCATGACTGCTATATGAGTCACAGTGGATCGCTTTTCCAAAATGTCTCATTTTGTGCCGCTCCCGGGATTACCTACAGCGAAAGCACTGTCCACTCTTTTCCTTTCCCATATTGTAAAACATCATGGCATACCTACCAATGTCGTCTCAGACCGCGGATCCCAGTTCGTTTCCCGATTCTGGAGAGCGTTCTGCAAGAAACTGGGAGTAACGCTCTCGCTCTCTACCTCACATCACCCTCAAACTGATGGTCAAACCGAACGCATGAACCAGACCCTAGAAACCTATCTTCGACATTATGTCAATGCCTTACACTCCAACTGGTCTGAGTACTTGCCTTTAGCTGAGTTCGCCCTAAATTCCCGTTGGCACAGTGCTCTTCATACCACACCATTCTACGCAGCCCTAGGCTATCACCCTCAGACTTTTCCTCTACTTCAGCCTTGTTCTGGTGTACCAGCAGCAGATCAGCGGGTAAAGAATATTCTACTACATTGGAAGAAGATTCGTTCATTACTACAAAAGTCAGCAGGCAAGTACAGACTTTTTTCCAACAGACGAAGACGCCATATACCTCCATATGTGGTGGGGGACAGAGTTTGGCTATCAACCAAGTATGTGAGACTGAAACAACCTTCTACCAAATTGGGCCCTCGATTCATTGGTCCTTACAGGATCATTGATCGAGTTGGGCCAGTTTCCTATCGCTTAAAATTACCTTCCTCTCTCCGGATACATCCTGTGTTTCACGTTTCCCTCCTCAAAAAAGCTATTTTCAACCGCTACTCCAGATCACAACAGCTACCTCCTCCTGTTCTTGTTGATGGACAAAGTGAGTTTGAAGTCTCCAAGATTCTTGATTCCAGAAGACATGGCCGTGGCCTTCGGTATCTGGTTCATTGGAAGGGATATCCTGTCACAGACCGCTCCTGGGTTCCAGCCAAAGATCTGCATGCCCCTTCTCTTATACGAGACTTCCATGCCTCGTTCCCCACTAAACCCCGCTAGGCCCCCGGAGGGGTCCATTGGGGAGGGGGCCCTGTCATGTCCCGGGGTGTATTCGAACCTGGGTCTTCCTGGTCTTAAACCATAGCCTTACCTGATGTGCCACAGAAGAGATCTAGGCCTTGGGAATATCCTTATTGTGTTCAACACACACCTCGGACTCACTAGCTCCACCTGCTGCCAGCTGTGGACAATTCTCATTCTGGACAGCCTTTAAATAGGAAGTGAGGTCATCACTCAGCGCCCGTTTATTTGGATTACTTCCTGGGTGTTTTGTCTTCAGTGATCTTCATTGTATTGAACTCCTGCCTGATATCCCGACTATTCTACAGCCTGCTGATTTTGTACTTTACCGCCAGATCGTGTATGACCTTTGCCTGCCTGACCCTTCTCCGGAATCCGATTGTGAACTATTTGCCTGATCCGTTGCCAACCGTATCTGCCTGACGACGCTTTGCCTGGATCTCCAGCATACCTGTTCCACTTCGGACACTACCTTTTACAGGTACCTTACATATGGTTAGGAGCAATACTGCCCCAAGGGCCAGATAAAGGCTAGCAAAGGGCCGCATCCGGCCCTCGGGCCGCAGTTTGGAGACTCCTGATCTAAACCATTCCATTGTAGCTCTGGCTGTAGGTTTATGATAATTTTCCTGCTTAAAGGTGAACCTCCGTGCCAGTCTCAAGTCTTTTGCAGACTCTAAGGCCGCGTACACACGATCAAATTTATCTGCTGAAACTGGTCCGACGGACTGTTTCAGCAGACATCTCCGATCGTATGTACGGGCTAGCGGACAGGTTTGTCCATCGGACAAATTTCAAAGCATGCTTTGAAATTTGTCCGCCGGAGACATGTCCGTCGGATATGTCCGCTGGTTAGTACACTAACCAGCGGACAAAAATCTCCGCGCATGCATCGAATGGATTCGGCGCATGCGTGGAAGTATTTTACTTCCTGGAGTGGTGACGTGGCGCCGTCCACGTCACCGCCACGTCACCGCATCCTCAGACCGAGGGGATTTTGGTCCGATGGTGTGTACACGCCATCGGACCAAAATCCGATGAGACATGTCCGCTACAAACGGTCCGTCAGACATGTTTGAGCGGACATGTCTCATCGTGTGTACGCGGCCTAACAGGTTTTCTTCTAAGATTGCCCTGTATTTGGCTCCATCCATTTTCCCATCAACTCTGCCCAGCTTCCCTGTCCCTGCTGAAGAAAAGCATCCCCACAAAATTATGCTACTACCGCAGTGTTTCACGGTGGGGATGATGTGTTCAGGGCAATATGCAGTGTGCGTTTTCTGCCACACATATCGTTTTCCTTTTAGGCCAAAAAGTTACATTTTGGTCTCATCTGACTAGAGCACCTTCTTTCACATTTGCTGTGTCCTCCTGGCTTTTTACGATTGGCAAACGTGACTTTTTATGGCTTTCTTTCAACAATGGCTTTCTTCTTGCCACTCTTCCATAAAGGTCAGATTTGTAGAGAGCACGACTAATAGTTGTCCTGTGGACAGATTCTCCTATCTGAGCTGTGGATCTCTGCAGCTTCTCCAGAGTTACCATGGGCTTCTTGGCTGCTTCTCTGATCAATACTCTCCTTGCCCGGCCTGTCAGTTTAGGTGGACGGCCATGTCTTGGTGGCTTTGCAGTTGTGCCATACTCTTTATATTTTTGGATGATGGATTGAACAGTGTTCTGTGAGATGTTCAAATGTTGGGATATGTTTTTTATAACCTAACCCTGCTTTAAACTTTTCCACAGCTTTATCCCTGACCTGTCTGATTTGTTCCTTGACCTTCATGATGCTGTTTGTTCACTAAGGTTCTCTAACAAACCTCTGAGGTCTTCACAGAACAGATGTAGTTATACTGAGATTAAAGTACACACAGGTACTAATTAGGTGACTTCTGAAGGCAATTGTTTTTAGTTAGGGGTACCAGAGTAAGCCCAGGTTTACACTGGGTACGATTTGCTTCAATTTGAGATGTGATTTCACATGTGAAATCGCATCTCAAATCGGCGGCATTTGCCGGCAATTGTTGGCAATGACACCGTCCTAATCGGTACGACGCTGCATCTGCGGCGCTGCACCGATTTCAAAAAGTAGTTCCTGTACTACTTTTTGCGATTTCAGGCTGCGATTTACATTGATATCTGTGCAGAAACCCGCACAGATATCTATTAAATCGCGGCCGAATTTGGGACTGCCAGCGGGAGTGAAATTGTGCGAGTTCAGCTGAACTCGCACGGCTTCACTCCCGCAGCCCAGTGTGAACCAGGGCTAAAGGGGGCTGAATACAAATGCACGCCACACTTTTCACATATTTATTTGTAAAAGATTTTGAAAACCATTTATCATTTTCCTTCCACTTCACAATTATGTGTCACTTTATGTTGGTCTATTAAATAAAATCCCAATAAAATACATTTACGTTTTTGGTTGTAACATGACAAAATGTGGAAAATTTCAAGCGGTATGAATACTTTTTCAAGGCACTGTATCTCATAGAAACTAGTTTTGTGAAATGTTTGTATACTGCCATGGTTTGCACGGTTCGTGATATCAGCACTTTCTCTGTATTCCCTTCAATGTGTTAAACTTGAGAACTTTGTACCATACAGTTACACACTGTTTTGTACCTTAAATGTACCCTTTTTTTCTCCTTTTTTTCCTTGATTAAAGTGTACCATGCTTCTATTCATTGTATGCACCTCTAATGGCGCGTACACATGATCACTTTTTGTGATAAAAAAAAACAATGTTTTTAAAAAACGTCATTTAACCACTTAAGACACGGACCGAAATGCAGGTAAAGGACCTTGCCCCTTTTTGCGATTCGGCACTGCGTCCTTTTTCCCCCACAAATAGAGCTTTCTTTTGGTGGTATTTGATCACCTCTGCGGTTTTTATTTTTTGCGCTATAAACAAAAATAGAGCGACAATTTTAAAAAAAATGCAATATTTTTTATTTTTTGCTATAATAAAAATATATAAAAAAATTGAAAATTGTATCAAATACTTACCGTAATTTTCCTTTCCTGATGCCAAGACATGGCAGCATACATATGATATAGCCCTGCCCCTATATCCACCCACAGGACACGTGATAACTCTCTATAAAACTCTGACTGAGAGCTACCTCCCCCATTCTCCGTATAAAGTACAAAAGATCAGAGGGAGGGTTCGTATGCTGCCATGTCTTGGCATCAGGAAAGGAAAATTACGGTAAGTATTTGATACAATTTTCCATTTTCCTGACGCCAGACATGGCAGCATACCTATGATACATGAAGAGCTTTCTAGAGGGAGGGTTTTATGCTGTAACTTAAGACAAAGAAGCTTGAATAAACTTCCTCCCAAACTCTACCGTAGTAAGAGCTGCTAGATCCACTCTGTGGTGTATTAAGAACATATAATGTGATGACCAGCTAGCCTCTTTGCAGACTGTCTACAGAGACAACCCTGCCTGTGCTATCCAAGAAGATGATATCACCCTGGTTGAGCGATGAGCTCTAACCATCTCTGAAGGATCCTTACCGCCTCCACATGCCCAGTGAGTATTTTCACGATTCAGGCCGAGATGGTTCGGGCCGAGGCCACTTACTCTTTAAATCTTAATCATTCTGAATGTAGAAGTAGCCTGAGATGGACATTCCAAAGTCCTCAAAGCCTAACTTGAGCAGATCGGCATCTGATTGCACTGGATAGGCTGGAAGCACCCATTCACTGGAAAGACAAAACATGGATGTCACGCTTTGGAACAAAAAGATCTCAGCCCAACCGTGTCTCGGAAGAACATGGAATGAGGTTCTGCCGCCCCAGATTTTGGAGTCGACACACTTTCCCCCGAAATCAAGGCTAATAAAAAGCTGATTTTAAGGAGGAGATCTCCCATAAAGAGCAGTCTTCTGTTAAGAGTACAATGAGGGTTTTCTAGAAAATTGAGGACTACTGCCAGGTCCCATTAAAGGAAACCTATTTCTCTTGGGAAGGCATAGTCCAAGTACCTCTCATGAAGTGATCCATCAGCAGGTTTGCTGCCCATTTTTTTTTTGGGGGGGGGGGGGGGGGAAGCCAAGATGGCAGAAATTTTCACCTTAAGCAAACTGAGCTCCAAATCCAATTCAGATTGTAGAAAAGACAGGATTTGAGATAAATTTGGGTCACAAGAGTCATAGCATAGATTGATCCCTTCAAAGAACTCTGCAGAGTTCTAATCCCCTCTGGAAAACATCTGGAAAACTCTTGTAACCTTTGCCTTACAATTTCCAGGCTGCTAAATTTAGACGTGATGGTTGCCAATGTAGTGCATCTCCCTCAGATAAGAGGAGATGAGGAGTCACAGGCAGAATTATCGGTGTGCACACACTGATACCCATTGCCAGAGAGACCCATGGTCTGTGAGGCCAGTAAGGAAAACCTGTGATGACTGTCAAAGCTCAACAATTTCTTTAATCCTAAAATTCCTGGAGGGAAGGTATATGCCAGTTGCCCAACCCAAGGCTTGGTAAAGGCATCTGTCCCCTCCACTAATGGATGAGGGTAGCGTGAGAGGAATCGGTTCCCCTTGTAGCAGGCCGATGAGGCAAAACAGATCCAGTTGTGCGAACCTCCACTCGTGGATGATCCCTTGGAACACTTCAGGGTGAAGGGACCATTCGTTGGGATCCTTGAATTGCCCGGATAGACAATCCGCTTCCAAATTCTGATAAGCTGGAAGATACATGGCAGATATATGGCCCTCAAATCTGGGAGATATTGCTGGGCCAAAGTCAGGATTGGTTCCACCTCTCCTAGGGGGGACTGGCTGTGCATGTCACCTTGTCGCTGTATATGGGACTGCTGCCATGTGGTCCAGACAGAGTAGGACTGGCAGACCCTATGTGTGTGGCAGTAAAGTGTTCAATGTCAATGCTGGTAGGAGTTCCAGAATATTGGAAACTAGGCCCTGAGTGGGAAATTCCCACCTGCCCTGAATCCTGAGATGCTCGCAGGTGGTGTCCCACCCTGCTGTGCTGGTCTCTGTAGCAATAATGATCCATGGCTGCAGCCCTAATAGACTAAGCCATTTAGCAGTTTTTTTTTTTCCCAATCACCAGAACTCTGGTGCCTCTGGCTAGACAAAATGCTTCCATTGCATCAGGAAGCCTTGTTGGAAAACTGAGTTTCCAGTGAGCCCAGAGGATCATCGGAATACAAAAGCCATTGTCCCGAGAGGACTCATGCACTGGGATGCTGACATCACTGGTGCAACCAACGCCTGTTGGAACATCTCCCTGATTTTGGGGAGTTTGAGGTGGCAAAGAAACTGAGGCTGCCTGAGTACTAAACCAGGCCCCTAGGTAGAGCATATTCCGCATAGGCGCCAACTAGTTTTGGCAATTCTTGCCCCTCAACTCAAAACGGTTGGTATGACTGAAGGATCAGGACATGCTGATAGGTATACTGCAGCTCCACTGAAATCCTCCAGTAACCTTGTTGAATGACCTGGATTTATGGCATGGAGAGACTCCATCTTGAGTCTATCTGTATAAAAATTGATTCAGCCTCTTGAGGTAGTTCTGGAGGCTGCCGATTAAATGATCAATAACGGCCTTGCCATTGGTAATGATTAAGCACAAAATGAATGTGTGAAATGCATCTATGTGACCTTGTGTTGGTGTCATCGCTTTGAACAATAAAAGGAATATCGAAATTCCTGGATGCGCAGCCATTTCTTCTCTTATATGGCCTTGCACCACTGAGGGCTGAAACCGCCATTCTTCGGTAGTGGTCTTACCGGAACTGGGTCACTTTGAGCCACTTGGCTCCAACTGCCTCCTGGGCAGGCCTGGCGTTAAAAGGGCTTCTGAGTATCCTGGGGAGCCGCATGGGTCTTGGCCTCCTGCGATCTTATGAAGGTTGAATGTGTACCCCTCTATCGCCTTCTGACGCCCTAGGATGGGCGAAAGCCTCCAAAATCGCAGTACCTGTTTGGCGCTCCTCTGAATGGTTGCCCCCTCTGGCTCTTCGATCCTGGGGCAGAAGATCTGATTTTACTCCTATAACCCTGGAGAAGATAGTTTCCAGTATTTTGACAAAACAGCGCCTTCCCATCAAAAGGCAGCTTACAGCAATTCAGCTTTGAGGATGGGCCAGCCGCCCAGGATTTTGCCCCAGTGCACCTTTGGCTGTGACCGAGCCAAGGATGGCTCTGGATGACCATCGAATGATGTCTATAGCTGCCTCACCTGTAGAGTCCTCTGAAAGTTATCTCGTCAAGAGCCTTGATGACTCTTCTCTTTGGCAGCTGGGTTTAATCGCATACTCCAAGTTCTGCGCCCACATACTCACATAGCACTTGCTATAGATGTTAAAGCAATGCGTCTCACAAGGATCTCGTGAAAGGAGGAAGAACCTTCCATCGGAAGTGTCACATTCTTGGTCAGTCTGGTGACTGCCGCATCCACCGTTGGAGGGTAGATAAAGGAGTCGCATCCTTCCCCATTAGTGGAAACAACTTCTGCAACCTATTGGTTGAGGAGGATTTTCTCTCTCCCTTTTCTCATTCCTCCTGAAAACAGGCTTCCTATTTCTGTCATAAGAGAAAAAAGATAGCTTACCTGCTTCTTTAGATTCCTCCTATGGAACCCAAAGGCTTGCTCACACTTGCAGCAGGATCTGCTATTGCCCTAAAAGGCAATCTGTGCTTAGGTCACTTTTCAGAGGTATTTGAATTTGTCACTTAGAGTAGACCAATGTATGCAATGCGATTTTCAAAGAGCGATTTGTACACAATGTTGCAAATCGCATGGGTGCGGCCCATTCACTTGGTTGCCCTATGTGCGCAAATAGAAGCCCCTGCTCCTATTTGAGGGCGACCAACTTTGCACAATGTTTTGAAAGGTGCGTTCTCCAATGTGACCTATCACAGCAGAATCGCATGGCATTTGGGGTGCCCTGAAAGAATAACGGTACCTAATGCATATTGTACAGCGATTGTCACACAATTTTAAATCAGATTGTACGGTGTGTAATAACAGGCTTTCTCCTTCTTTGGAGGAGGTACCGGATCCACCCATTACAGTGCAGCTTTACTGCCATAACAAATGAGGATATTAGCATAAAACAAAGCCTCAACCTTCAGGATCTTCTGTTGAGGAGGAGGCAATATCATCTCCCTCTGCCTGAAAGGTTGGCTATAATATTGGGTTTGGGGAACTAGCCTGCTTAATCTGCTGGGCTGGAGTCACCCCCGAAGTGCCTGGTACCCTCCAGTTAGAGAGGGTTGAATGGCTTGGTTTAGACCTGGTGTAGTGCCCATACTGTCCATCCACTTCTGTCCCTGGCTGCCCGAGATGACTGGAAAATTCAGCCGGGGGGTTGGGGACTATTTTGCTGAGCAAGGTGACACCTGCTGACTCCCAAACTCCTCTCTGGCAAGCTGCCTGAAGCAGTCGCTGCAAAGTAGCATTCCAGGCATAGAGTCATCTCCACATGACCAACATTCGCCTTTCGGACGCTGAGCCCTCAGAGGAGAAGCTGTGTGCGTTCTCTTAAGCGTACATTTGCACCCTTTGTACTGGGGTTTGCCAGGACTGAAGGAGACATCTTCCGCCCTGAAAATCTTGATGATCCAGAGAGGGTCTCTGAACCTCCTTGAGCGTGTGTGAGCGGCTGGGGTTGCAACAGATAAGAAGGCACGCTCGTCAGGGCTCAATGCACTCTTTTCTCCCGCGTCTTCTTACTTACCAAAAGTTGGCCCTCTACCTGATAGTGGGGGTGGTCTTTGTTATGTGGCAGTAGGCTCATGCTGATGGGAGTTACTGAAAGGTGCATGGGGGACTGCATGACCACAGAAATACAGGAAGTGAAAGAGAAAAATGTATACATATATCTCAGCATTTTTTTTTTAACAAATAGTAATAATTTAAATAAAATAATCAGGCAGAACCCCCATCCCCCTAGTAAAACATTGCTCCTTACTCCTCTCTCCCCCCATATATCCCCATTACTAGGATAGATAAGACTTACCGCAGAAGTAGATGCTTAAAAAGCAAAGACATTTATTAGCTGTTTAACTGCTCCCTGCCATTGGATCACCTGAGACTCAGTGCTCTCTCACCTCTACTCTGATACAATTTGGAAAGGCCAACACCCATCCACACAAAAGGACACCTTTAAGCTGGCTACACACCATACAATCTTCTGCAGATTTTTACCCTTCAGATTTATCAAAACCACACAACATGAGGCCAAACCCTAAAGCCTCAACCTGTATGCAATCAGGCAGGCACCACATGGTCCTGGCAATTCTAAAGGAAATCAGACAACAAAAGTTGCAGTGTGTATGGAGCCTTTAAAGACATGAGAACAAGAAAGAAACTGACAGACCTGGAAAAGGGCTTCCATAGGAAAGAAGGCATCATGCAGTCCCAGCTTGCTCAAATCAGACTCCATCGCCGGCAATGCCAAAGGAGGACTGTCGTCTCTGATTAGAGAACACCTCAACCCCAGAAGACCACCAGAAGGGGTTCCCCACCTTGTTGGTGCATTTAGCGTGCCTAAGATGTGGGACCTCGAACTGGGAGAGGCTGAACCCAGCCGGAACTTCGACATAGTCGGCAGGTAAGGGATTATCCTGAATGAAACGGTCCGTAGGTTGATCTTGAGGACAAAAAAGGAGAATGGGGGAGGTAGCTCTCAGTCAGAGTTTTATAGAAAGTTATCACGTGTCCCGTGGGTGGATATAGGGGCGGGGCTATATCATAGGTATGCTGCCATGTCTGGCGTCAGGAAAACATTTTTTTCCTCAGTTTAGGCCGATACGTATTCTTCTACATATTTTTGGTAAAAAAAAACGCAATAAGCGTTTATCGGTCGTTTTTCGCAAAATTTATAGCGTTTACAAAATAAGGGATAGTTTTATTGCATTTTTATTATTTTTTTTTTTTTTTACTACTAATAGCGGCGATCAGCGATTTTTTTCATGACTGCGACATTATGGCGGACACTTCGGACAATTTTGACACATTTTTGGGACAATCGTCATTTTCACAGCAAAAAATGCATTTAAATTGCATTGTTTACTGTGGAAATGACAGTTGCAGTTTGGGAGTTAACCACAGGTGGCGCTGTGACTTTGAGTGTTCCCTGTGTGTGTGTTTACTACTGTAGGGGGGTGTGGCTGTAGGTGTGACATCATCAATCGCGTCCCCCTATAACAGGGATGACACGATTGATGCTGCGGCCACAGAGAAGCACGGGGAAGCCGTGTTTACACACGGCTCTCCCCTATCTTCAGCTCCAGGGACGGATCGCCGCACTGCAGGTCCTGGAGCTTACTAAAATCAAGGGTGAGGTATCGTATATATATGTTGATGTGCCCACCTGTGCCATTCTGCCGACGCATATGTGCAGTAGGCGGTCCTTAAGTGGTTAAAATAATCGTGTGTGGGCAAAACGTTGTTTTATGTCTTCTGAAAAACGACAAAAATAAAATCGAACATGCTTGAATTTTTTGTGTCGTTTTTCAAAATGTCATTTTTTGTGTCATAAAAAGTTATCGTGTGTGGGCAAAACGACGTTGAAAACTACGTTTTTAAACCGGCGCATGCTCAGAAGCAAGTTATGAGACGGAGCTTCAATGGAACAGAGTGCCGGCGAACGTGGTGTACGGAGTTAGGGGTTTTAGAAAAACAACCGCGCTTTGCTAGAGCTTTTTGGAAAAACGATGGTGTGTATGCAACGTCGTTTTTTAACATGAAGCTTGAAAAACTTTGTTTTGTTTCGTGAGATAAAATGACGTTTTTTTTTCATCACAAAAAGTTTACTGATTACTGATAAACTTGGTTTGTTGAACTCAAAATCTTGTGGGAGGAGTTTTCATTCACCTCTGATTGCCCTGTGACAATGCAGGACCCTCTCTAGCAATACACTAAAAACTGAGCATGTGCAGCCTGTCCCCTGGCTCTGTAAATATCAGGAAATATATTGGAGTCAGTCAGAGAAGTAGATGATCAGAGAAGATAGGATCGAACAGCCAAAAAGGCGTACAATGCGGGAGATTAACCCCTTAGGTTCCACAGTGAGTATAACAAGCATGCTTTACTGCATATACAGACTGGTTTTACTGCTGTGGGTTTAGTAACATTTTACCTTTACAAAGCTATTTTATACTATATTTACCTACATTTTCCTTTAGTGTCCCCATGAAGGGGGACAAGTAATCAAGTGATGCAGATGTGTAAATGTCAGTTGGTCCCTGTCGGCCCCCTTTTGGTAACAATTCTAGGAACAATCCCAAAGAGGAGGCAGTCTAACACCTCGAACATACAGTCAAAACTTTAGAGTATGCAAACCATAAATGCCCCTTATTTGTGAAGAAGTTGTACGTAGGGGGTGCATGCAGTGTTTAATACTTCTGTTTAACTTGCATTGCCTCATACAGTAAAACCTTGGATAGCGAGTAACGTGGTTAAAGAGCGTTTCATAATACGATCACTGTATTTTTGGAAAGTCCTGACTCGGTTTGCGAGTGTTGTCTCGCAAAAAGAGCAGGGTTCAAGCCACAGCAGTGTGCAGTACAGCATTTGGCCTGAGGTGCGGGGGCGTAATCCAAGGTTCCACTGTACTTCTGTTTTCCATGCAGTGCCTCATACCTCTGTATACATGTAGTGCCTCATGCTTTTGTACGAAATGCAATGCCTCATTTCTCTCTCTTACATTCAATGATTTATGCCACTCTATTCCACACAGTGACTTACACCCGAGTCATTGCATGAAATCAGTTTTTATTACTTTTACAGTTTCATGCCTTTCTATATCACACAGTGACTCTTGCCTTTCTATTACACCAAGTGTTTACATGCAATATCTCATATCTTAAAGAGGAACTTCCCTGTGTTTTTTTTATTATTATTATTATTTTTCCTCATATCCAGTTTTCTGGGTTATTTCCTCCCCAAAAAAATAGATACTCACATGTCTAGCAAATCCAGCATTGCCCTGCTGTGATCCACTGAAGGTCGCTGCGTTCCGTGTCCCATAGCATTTGAATTGTATCTGATCAGGGCTTAAACACTGGACAGTGTCAATTTTTTCATTTTTTTTGCTGTAAGAAAAAGTTTATAAAAGATGCAAACATTTGTTGGCTGCACTATTAACCCCCCCCCCCCCCCCCCCCCCCCCCCCTCCAAACTGCAATATGTCTGCGTAGAGTTCACATTGATAGTACTGATACAAGACTATCTTTTAAGTACAGCTAGAGTGAGCAAAGTTCATGTATTTTTATGTTGTCATTAGCTACAATCCTAAAATCTATGCTGGACAGTTGTGAAACCCGTTTGCTCTAGTGATTGATTTTTCTATGATGTATACAGAATATAACACACACACATATACATATATATATACAGTGCAGAAAATAAGTATTTGAACACCCTGCTATTTTGCAAGTTCTCCCACTTGGAAATCATGGAGGGGTCTGAAATTGTCATCGTAGGTGCATGTCCACTGTGAGAGACATAATCCAAAAAAAAAATTCCAGAAATCACAATGTATGATTTTTTTAACTATTTATTTGTATGATACAGCTGCAAAGAAGTATTTGAACACCTGTCTATCAGCTAGAATTCTGACCCTCAAAGACCTGTTAGTCTGCCTTTAAAATGTCCACCTCCACTCCATTTATTATCCTAAGTTAGATGCACCTGTTTGAGGTCATTAGCTGCATAAAGACACCTGTCCACCCCATACAATCAGTAAGAATCCAACTACTAACATGGCCAAGACCAAAGAGCTGTCCAAAGACACTAGAGACAAAATTGTACACCTCCACAAGGCTGGAAAGGGCTATGGGGAAATTGCCAAGCAGCTTGGTGAAAAAAGGTCCACTGTTGGAGCAATCATTAGAAAATGGAAGAAGCTAAACATGACTGTCAATCTCCCTCGGACTGGGGCTCCATGCAAAATCTCACCTCGTGGGGTCTCAATGATCCTAAGAAAGGTGAGAAATCAGCCCAGGACTACACGGGAGGAGCTGGTCAATGACCTGAAAAGAGCTGGGACCACCGTTTTCAAGGTTACTGTTGGTAATACACTAAGACGTCATGGTTTGAAATCATGCATGGCACGGAAGGTTCCCCTGCTTAAACCAGCACATGTCAAGGCCGTCTTAATTTTGCCAATGACCATTTGGATGATCCAGAGGAGTCATGGGAGAAAGTCATGTGGTCAGACGAGACCAAAATAGAACTTTTTGGTCATAATTCCACTAACCGTGTTTGGAGGAAGAAGAATGATGAGTACCATCCCAAGAACACCATCCCTACTGTGAAGCATGGGGGTGGTAGCATCATGCTTTGGGGGTGTTTTTCTGCACATGGGACAGGGCGACTGCACTGTATTAAGGAGAGGATGACCGGGGCCATGTATTGCGAGATTTTGGGCAACAACCTCCTTCCCTCAGTTAGAGCTTTGAAGATGGGTCGAGGCTGGGTCTTTCAACATGACAATGACCCGAAGCACACAGCCAGGATAACCAAGGAGTGGCTCTGTAAGAAGCATATCAAGGTTCTGGCGTGGCCTAGCCAGTCTCCAGACCTAAACCCAATAGAGAATCTTTGGAGGGAGCTCAAACTCCGTGTTTCTCAGCGACAGCCCAGAAACCTGACTGATCTAAAGAAGATCTGTGTGGAGGAGTGGGCCAAAATCCCTCCTCCAGTGTGTGCAAACCTGGTGAAAAACTACAAGCAACGTTTGACCTCTGTAATTGCAAACAAAGGCTACTGTACCAAATATTAACATTGATTTTCTCAGGTGTTCAAATACTTATTTGCAGCTGTATCATACAAATAAATAGTTAAAAAAATCATACATTGTGAATTCTGGAATTTTTTTTTTGGATTATGTCTCTCACAGTGGACATGCACCTACGATGACAATTTCAGACCCCTCCATGATTTCCAAGTGGGAGAACTTGCAAAATAGCAGGGTGTTCAAATACTTATTTTCTGCACTGTATATATATATATATATATACTGTATATATATATATATATATATATACTGTATATATATATATATATATATATATATACAGTTGTGCTCAAAAGTTTACAAACACCCTGGCAGAATTTATGATTTCTTGGCCTGTTTGGCGAACAGCGAACAATTTGGGGTGTTTGTGGCAAATTCAAAAAGGGAGAAATCGAAAGTGCCAATTTTAAAGGCTAATATGCAAGTTATTGTCCTAAAAAGTGTTTGGGGACCTGGGTCCTGCCACAGGGGACATGTATCAATGCAAATAAAAGTTTTAAAAAAGGCCGTTTTTCCGGGAGCAGTGAATTTAATAATGCTTAAAGTGAAACAATAAAAGTGAAATATTCCTTTAAATTTCGTACCTAGGAGGGGTGTCTAGTATGCCTGTGAAATAGCGCATGTTTCCCAAGCTTATAACTGTCTCTGCATAAAGTGTAATTTCTGAAGGAAAAAAAGTCATTTAAAAATCACTTGTGGCTATAATGAATTGTCGGCTCCCAGGAATTCAGAAAAAATGTATTCATAAAAAAAAAAAAGCGTGGGGGTCCCCCCAAATTCAATTACCAGGCCCTTCAGGTCTGGTATGGATATTAAGGGGAACCCCAACGTCAATTAAAAAAAAAAAAGACGTTTAAATGACTTTTTTCCTTCAGAAATTACACTTTGTGCAGAGACAGTTCTAAGCACGGGAAACATGCGCTGCTTCACAGGCATACTTTATACCCCCTAGGTACAAAATTTATAGGAATATTTCACTTTTATTGTTTTACTTTAACCACTTAAGACCCGGACCAATATGCAGGTTAAGTACCTTGCCCCTTTTTGCGATTCGGCACTGCGTCGCTTTAACTGACAATTGCGCGGTCGTGCCACATCCTTTTTTTCCCCACAATTAGAGCTTTCTTTTGGTGGTATTTGATCACCTCTGCGTTTTTATTTTTTGCATAAACAAAATAGAGCGACAATTAAATATCCCCAAAAAAGATATAGAAAAACGTTTTTTTCCCTCAGTTTAGGTCGATACGTATTCTTCTACCTATTTTTGGTAAAAAATCGCAATAAGCGTTTAAAGATTGGTTTGTGCAAAGTTTATAGCGTTTACAAAATAGGGGATAGTTTTATGGCATTTTTATTAATATTTTTTTTTTACTACTAATGGCGGCGACATTATGGCGGACACTTCGGACAATTTTGACACATTTTTGGGACCATTGTCATTTTCACAGCAAAAAGTGCTATAAAATGCATTTATTACTGTGAAAATGACAATTGCAGTTTAGGAGTTAACCACTAGGGGGCGCTGTAGGGGTTAAGTGTGACCTCATATTTGTTTCTAACTGTAGGGGGGCGGGGCTGGACATGTGACCTCATTGATCATCTTTCCCTATATCAGGGAACACTGAAGAATGGGGAAGGTGTGTTTACACACACCTCTCCCTGTTCTTCAACCCCTGTGACCGATCCCGGGACACCGGCGGCGATCGGGGCCGTGGGTCCCGCGACCGCGGTCACGGAGCTTCGGACCGAGTCGCGTGCGCGCGCCCAACTGTGTCATTCTGCCAACGTATATATGCAGGAGGCGGTCATTAAGTGGTTAAGCATTATTACATTCACTGCTCCCGAAAAAAAATCAGTTTTTAAAACTTTTTTTGCATTGATACATGTCCCCTGGGGCAGGACCCGGGTCCCCCAGACACTTTTTAGGACAATAACTTGCATATTAGCCTTTAAAATTAGCACTTTAGATTTCAAAAGTTCGAGTCCCATAAGTTCACACAAACTTTTGGTCTGTTCTCTGGTTCTGGCTTATCCCTAATGCACACAAGTTGACACAAAGGTGTTTGAATGGCTATTAAAGGTAACCATCCTCACCTGTGATCTGTTTGCTTGTAATTAGTGTGTGTGTGTATAAAAGGTCAATGACTCCTGGTTTCTGGACTCCTGACAGACCCTTGCATCTTTCATCCAGTGCTGCACTTACATTTCTGGATTCTAAGTCATGGGGAAAGCAAAAGAATTGTCAAAGGATCTGCGGGAAAATGTAGTTGAACTGTATAAAACAGGAAAGATATATAAAAAGTTATCTGAGGAATAGGGAATGCCAATCAGCAGTGTTCAAACTCTAGTGGAAGTGGAAAATGAGGGGTTCTGTTGAAACCAAACCACGGTCAGGTAGACCAACTAAAATTTCAGCCACAACTGGCAGGAAAATTGTTTGGGATGCAAAGAAAAACCCACAAATAAGTTCAGGTAAAATACAGGACTCTCTAAAAACATGTGGTGCGGCTGTTTCATGATGAACAATAAGGAGGCACTTGAAGAAAGATGGGCTGCATGGCCCAGTCCCCAGAAGAAAGCCATTACTACGCAAATGCCACAAAGTACCCCGCTTACAATGCTCCAAACAGCACAGAGACAAGCCTCAAAACTTCTGGCACAAAGTCATTTGGAGTGATGAGACCAAAATTTTGCTTTTTGGCCACAACCATAAATGCTTCATTTGGAGAGGAGTCAACAAGCCTTATGATGAAACGTACACCATTCCTACTGTGAAACACGGAGGGGGATTGCTGATGTTTTGGGGATCTGTGAGCTACACAAGGCACAGGAAATTTGGTCAAAATTGTTGGCAAGATGAATGCAGTATTTTATAAAAAATACTGGAGGAACATTTGCTAGAAAACAAACTTAACCTTAAACATGTAATGTCAAGTGTACTTTTAAATGTAAAGTATAACTAAAGGCAAATATATTTTTCATTATCTGTTCATTATGCAGTCCTGGCCCCTGCACTGTATGTGTTAGGCACTCCTGGCCCCTACACTCTGTGTGTTATGCACCCCTGCACTCTGGTCATTGTGTACTCTTAGTCCCTGAACCCTGTTCAATGTGCAATCCTGGCCCCTGCACTCTGTTCATTATGCACTCCTGACCCCTGCACTCTGTGTGTTATGCACTCCTGCCCCTACTCTCTGTTCATTGTGTACTCCTGACCCCTGCACTCTGTGTGTTATGCACTCCTGACCCCTGCACTCTGTTCATTATGCACTCCTGACCCCTGCACTCTGTGTGTTATGCACTCCTGCCCCTACTCTCTGTTCATTGTGTACTCCTGACCCCTATACACTGTTCAGTAGGCACTCCTGGCCCCTTCACTTTGTTTATTATGCACTCCTGACCCCTGCACTCTGTGTGTTATGCACTCCTGCCCCTACTCTCTGTTCATGATGTACTCCTGGCCCCTGCACTCTGTGTGTTATGCACTCCCGCCCCTACTCTCTGTTCATTGTGTACTCCTGACCCCTATACACTGTTCAGTAGGCAATCCTGGCCCCTTCACTCTGTTCATTATGCACTCCTGACCCCTGCACTCTGTGTGTTATGCAAACCTGGCCCCTGCACTCTGTGTGTTATGCAATCCTGCCATCTGCACTCTGTCTTATGCCCTCCGGCCCCTACACTCTGTTTATTATGTAATCCTGACCCCTGCACTCTGTTCATTGTGTACCCATGACCCCTGTACTCCATTCATTATGCCATCCTGATCCCTGTACTCTTTTGATTATGCACTCCTGACCTCTCTACTCTGTTGATTATTCCTGGCTCCTTTACTTTGATAATTATGCATGACCCCTGTACTCTGTTCATTATGCACTCCTGGCTCCTTTACTTTGATAATTATGCACTCCTGACCCCTACACTCTGTTCAGTATGCACTCAAGACCCATGCACTCTGATAATTTCTGGCCCTGCATGCACTCCTGTTCTGACCCCTGCACTCTGTTCATTATGCACACCAGACCCCTGCACACTGTTCATTATGCACTCCTGGCCCCTGCACTGTATGTGTTATGCCCTCCTGCCCCTACTCTGTTTATTATGTAATCTGCACTCTGTTCATTGTGTAATCTTACTCCATTCATTATGTCCCTGCACTCTGTTCAATTATTCACTCATGTGCAATCCTGACTTTGATAATTATGCCCTGCATTCTGTTTATTATGCACTCCTGGCCCCTGCAATCACACCAGACCCCTGTTCATTATGCACTCCTGACTGTATGTGTTATGCCCTGCAGTCTGTGTGTTATGCACTCCTGCCCCTACTCTCTGTTTATTATGTACTGCAATCCTTATTATGGAACTCCTGGCCCTTCACTCTGTTCTGTGTGTTATCCTCCTGCCCCTACTCTGTGTTTTATTATGTACAATCCTGTTCAGTAGGAACTCCTGGCCCCTTCACTCTGTTCATTATGCACTTCTGGCCCCTGCACTCTGTGTTTTATGCACTTCTGGCCCCTGCATCTATGTGTTATGCTGTCACCTGCACTCTGTGTTATGCCCTCCTGCCCCTACACTCTGTTTATTATGTAATCCTTATGTAATCCTGACCCCTGTACTCTGTTCAATATGCACTCCTGGCCCCTTCACTATGTTCATTATGCACTCCTGCACTCTGCACTTTGTTCTGCACTGCACTGGCCCCTGTTCATTATGCACACCAGACCCTGACCACTGTTCATTATGCATTATGCCCTGGCCCCTGCACTGTATGTGTTATGCTCCTGTTCATTTGGCCCCTGCATCTTAGTGTTTTATGCATCCAATGTGCACCTGACCTGTGTTATTCTGCACTCTGTTTATTATGTAATCATTATGCACTTGACTCCATTCATTATGCCATCCTGATCTGTGTGTTATGCCTGTACTGCACTCTCTGTTTATCTCTACTCTGTACTCCTGATTATTCACTCATGCACTCTGTTCATCACTGGCCCCTGGCCCTTTACTGCACTCTGTGTTTTATGCAATCTGATAATTATGCTGTCACCTGCACTCTGTGCACACCAGACCCCTTATGCCCTCCTGCCTGTATGTGTTATGCCTACACTCTGTTCCTTATGTAATCCTGACCCCTGTACTCTGTTCAATATGCACTCCTGGCCCCTTCACTCCTGGCCCTGCATTATGTTCATTATGCACTCCTGGCCCCTGCACTCTGTTCATTATGTTCCTGACCCCTGCACTATTATGCAATATGCTCTGGCCCCCTGGCACTATGTTCTATGTGTTATGCAATCTTGGCCCCTGCACTCTGTTTTTATGCATCCTGTTCATGCACTCCCTGCCCTACCTCTGTTCCTTATGTAATCACTGCCCCTGTACTCTGTTCAATTTGGCCCCTGCACTCCTGTGTTTTATGCACTTCACCTGCACTCCTGTGTTATGCCCCTGCACTCTGTTCCTTATGTAATCCTGGCCCCTGCACTATTATGCAATATGCACTCCTGGCCCCTGCACTCTGTGCACTTTGTTCATTATGCACTCCTGGCCCCTGCATCTGTTCTGATCCCTGTACTCTTTTGATTCTTGGCCCCTGCATGCACTCCTGACCCCTCTACTCCGTTCATTATTCACTCGTGACCCCTGTACTCTGTTCATTATGCACGCCTGACCACTTTACTCTGATAATTATGCACTCCTCACCCCTACACTCTGTTCAGTATGCACTCCAGACCCCTGCATTCTAATAATTATGCACTCCTGACCCCTACATTATGTTCAGTATACACTCCTGACATCTGTACTTTGTTAATTATGCACTCCAGACCCCTGCACTCTGATAATGATGCACTCCTGACCCCTACACTCTGTTCAGTAGGTGCTCCTGACCCCTACACTCTGTTCAGTATGTACTCCTGACCCCTACATTATGTTCAGTATACACTCCTGACATCTGTACTTTGTTAATTATGCACTCCAGACCCCTGCACTCTGATAATGATGCACTCCTGACCCCTACACTCTGTTCAGTAGGTGCTCCTGACCCCTACACTCTGTTCAGTATGCACTCCTGACCCCTGAACTCTGTTCATTATGCACTCCTGACCCCTGCACTCTGTTTATTATGCACTCCTGACCCCTGCACTCTGTTCAATATGTACTCCTGACCCCTACACTCTGTTCAGTATGCACTCCTGACCCCTGCACTCTGTTTATTATGCACTCCTGACCCCTGCACTCTGTTCATTATACACTCCTGACCCTACTCTCTGTTTATTATGCAATCCTGACCCCTGCACTCTGTTCAACTATGCACTCCTGTCCCCTGAACTCTCTTCATTATGCACTCCTGACCCCTGCACTCTGTTTATTATGCACTCCTGACCCATGCACTCTGTTCAGACTCAACAAAAACAATAAACTCAGAGTGTCTTATCCTGAAATTCAACAGTCATTCATCAAAAATGCTGAAAATGCCTACCTGGTCAACAGAGACAAATATGAATATGAGTCATGACAAAGTTGCTTTTCTTATAATAGTAATCATATTTGTAAATATTCACTTGTTTTCCATTACACATATGGCCTTTATTCAGCTTTATGCAACATTTATTAGCCATGTATAATTTTGGATAAAAAAAAAAGTCAATGTTGGCCTAGGTAACAGTTCTTGTCTCCTAAACATTGTTTCCGTTAATATGTCATTTATCATTTTTGTATTAATAAAAAATGACACAAAGCAGAATGGTGCTGTCATTGAACACCTGCTAATTGGGTCATCGCCAATTCATTCCCAGTGATTTGTGACCGTTAGTATAAATACAAGTTGTGTACATAATGGGGGTAAATTTTCGATGACTTGTGGTTGGCTAAGTGTTTTATTAATGTCATTCGGGAGGACAGAGTTGCCCAGCAACAATAAAAATGATTGTGACGTTCATCATCGCTATGGTTAACATAGCTGTCATCCAACAAAGCCTAACAGCTTCCATAAATGAATAAAATATGTAATTAAGTTCCTTGCAAGCATTCATTCCCATTCAATCTTGCCTGCAATGACTCAGCAGTGTTATGGAGTGAAAATCACGTCACTTTTTTTGCCATAAATACTTAAATATGCAAAATTACTGAAGAACCGAAGAACTTGTCTTTCTGGAATCTCAAAATCAGGTCAATCATTGTTCAATGGAAGCCCAACACCAGCCAAAAAGTTTTGGATGGAAAGGAAAATTCTGCCAACTTTTTATCGTATGTTTTACCACTTATTATTTATATTTGACAGGTGTCATCCAAAACAGGAAGTGAGAGGAAATCTTTCTAGTTTAAGAGAGAGCTTGCCTGTGGATTGGTTGAGGCGCCAGTGGCTGCTGATTGGCTGCAATCTAAAAGGCTTGGTGTATTTAGGTTTTGTGCTGCCCGAGCCCTAACTAAACTTGTGCAACCCCTAATTTAAATATGACTCTCCCCTTCCTGTCAAGGCCACACCCCTTCCTGTTTAAGACCTGCCCTGAAATTGTCCAGTGGGGACACTAGTTCTGAGGGCCTTGGGAGGGGATTCCCTTAATACAGAGATTCCCTCTCACTTTCTGTTTGGCTATGGGGCAGGAAATTAAGGTAAATGAACAGATGGCCCAAAAAAATTAACAGGGGCTATAAGCATCCCTTACCTGGAAAAAAAGTTTTGCCCTCAGTTCCACTTTAACATAAAAAATATGTCTGATGCTAAGTCCACTTTACCACTTGACGATTGCCACACAAACTTTCAGGTCGACAGAATGGCACGGACAGGCAAATGGGCGTACAGGTACGTCCCTTTAAATTTGCCGCCGTGTGGTCACGCGTGACCCTGCCGCAAGCTCCGTGACCGTGCCCGCGGGATCCGCAGGCTCGATGTCCGCCGGTGTCCCACGATCGTGTCACGGAGCTGAAGAACGGGGAGATGTCAGTGTAAACACAACATATCCCCGTTCTTCCTAGTGACATGTCACTGATCGTCTGTTCCCTCTCACCGGGAGAAGCGATCAGTGACGTGTCACTCGAAGCCACACCCCCTTAACAGTTAGGATCACTCCCTAGGACACACTTAACCCCTTCCTAGCCCCCTAGTGGTTAACCTCTTCACTGTCAGTCACATTTACACAGTAATCAGTGCATTTTTATAGCACTGATCGCTGTATAAATGTGAATGGTCCCAAAATAGCGCCAAAAGTGTACGATGTGTCCGCAATAATGTCGCAGTCACGATAAAAATCACTGATCGCCGCCACTATTGGAAGAAAAAACTATTAATTAAAATGCCATAAAACTATCCCCTATTTTGTAGATGCTATAACTTTTGCGCAAACCGATCAATAAACACTTATTGCGATAATTTTTTTTACAAAACTATGTAGAAGAATACGTATCGGCCTAAACTGAGGAAGCTTTTTTTTATATATATATTTTTGTGGGATATTTATTATAGCAAAAAGTAAAAAATATTGCTTTTTTTTCAAAACTGTCGATCTATTTTTGTTTATAGCATAAAAGATAAAAATCTCAGAGGTGATCAAATACCACCAAAAGAAAGCTCTATTTGTGGGAAAAAAAGGACGTTTTGTTTGGAAGCCACGTCGCACGACCGAGCAATTGTCAGTTAAATCGACGCAGTGCCGAATCACAAAAAGTGCTCTGGTCTTTTGCCAGCCAAATGGTCCGGGGCTGAAGCGGTTAAAACCGCAGTAGAAGTTTTACATATAGGTTTATTTTTTTGTTTGACATATATTGCTGCCTTGTGCTCTTCTACCTTTATAGGTAATTTAATCAGAAATACAGACATGTAAGCACACCTTCCTTCCCTGAATGCTTTATTCTACTGAATTTCTATTGGATTGGATTGGATTGGATTAAATACTTATAGAGCGCCAAATGCAAGTTGTGATACTCGCGTCTAAGCGCTTACCAACAAGCTAAAAATATAAAAAGAAGGGGGGGGGGGTCAGGGCACAGCAGGCCTATCCCTACTCCCTGACAATGGACCGCAGCCTAGAATTAAGGCAGCGTCCTGCTAAGGGCTTGGAAGGGCAGGTCTCTATCTATAGGCTTGTGAAAACAAAAGTGTCTTCAAGCCCTTACGGAAGGCCATCAAGGAGGTGGATGCTCGGAGCTGATGAGGGAGCTGGTTCCACAGAAAATTCCCCAGTGTTTGGAGCCGGCGGCCACCTTTCGAAGCTAATCGGCTAGATTTAATAATTGTTAACAGAGCGTCAGTCGAACGAAGCTCTCTGGGTGGACAGTAATGTTCTGTCATATTTGATAAATACATCGGACCTAGTTGCCAATAGGCCCGAAACACCAAACAGAGTGCCTTGAACTCAACCCGTTTTACTATCGGGAGCCAGTGTAAGTTCTTTAGTACCGGGGAGATGTGATTCCGCCTTGGGCAGTTTGTAACTAATCTTGCAGCATGGTTCTGTGTAATCTGCAATCGTTTTATCCACTTCTGTGGGAGCCCTAGGAAGAAAATGTTAGAACAATCCAACCTAGAGTGGATAAATCCATGAACTAAGATCATACGGTTGTGCTGAGTGAAAAGATTCCTAATTTTCCGTAATAATTGCAGATGGTAGTTGGCGGATTTTATGCAATATTTTGCGTGAGGTATGAAACTTAGTTCAGCATCAAAAATTATACCCAGATTTTTAACCTGCTTAGCTGGAATTGGGGCAGAGCCAAACGAGGATGGCCAGGCAGGTAAAAAGGTAGAGTTGGCCTGTGGGCCGATCAGCAATAGCTCCGTTTTGTCGGCGTTAAGGCCTAGCCTGTTTGTGTCCATCCATTGTTGGATATTAGATAGTCCCTTATTCAGCTGCTCAGGCATATTAGGTCCACTTGCAAGGTCTGCCAAGATCTGTGTGTCATCCGCATAGATCTGGCAGCCTAGACCATAGCTGGTAATGAGGTCGGCAAGTGGGCGCATATAGCAGTTAAAGAATAGGGGAGAGAGGGCAGAGCCCTGAGGTACCCCGCAGGTCAATGACAGGGTGTTTGAGCGGTACGACGCCATTTTTATGGAGTGCGTTCTTTCTATGTGAGGACTGCGCATAAATAACCAGGAGGAGAATATGCCAGCTGGCAAACGCAGATTATAAACTAAAAAGAAGTGTTCCACGGAAGACAAGAATGTTTTCATACACTTTCCTCTCTCTCTGATTACATTCAATTTTAAGAAGAATTTGTTTTTATAAAATGGTGTGTAAACAGCCCTCCAGGATCGCTATAAATTCTTGCATATTGGGGACAATTTAAATGTAAAAATATAAAACCGCAATGTTACTGTTTGAGAGCGACTTTTGCTTTTAAAAACAAATGAGTCATACTGTATGTACCCATTTGTTTTATTCCTTGTCTGTTATTTATGCCCGTTAACAGTAAATCATTTTCAGTATCATCATGGGTGAATACCAGCATGGTAACTGCTGTGTCACAGTTAAAGGGGTTGTAAAGGTAAACGTTTTTTTACCTTAATGCATCCTATGCATTAAGGTAAAAAAACATCTCACAGCACCGACCCCCCCCCCCCCCCGAGTCCCCGTTTTACTTACCTTACCGTTCGAAACTCCCGGGCGTGTCCACGTCATCCTCTTCGGTTCCCAGCCTGGCCGTTGATTGGCTAGGCTGGGCAGATTGATAGCAGTGCAGCCATTGGCTGGCACTGCTGTCAATCACAGCAGATGACGGGGGCGAGGCCGAGTGATACAGTCGGTGGCATGAAGATGGAAGATGGAAAGCTTTTGCGAGGAGGAGCCCAGAGAGCCGCCGAGGGACCCCAGAAGACAGCTTTCCGGGCCACTCTGTGCAAAACGAACTGCACAGTGGAGGTAAGTATCACATTTTTTTTTTGTTTGTTTTTTAAAACCTGACTTTAGTGTTCCTTTAATCAGTATCACAGGGTTACACAGCAAAAGCAATATAGTGGAATTTCTCAACCACCAGGCCATGGTTTGCAGCCTCCATTCTGTTGGCTACAGCTTTCTGTCTGTGTTGTAGACATGTGCATTTGTTTTTGTCTGAATTCATTTTAGTCCGAATTTCTGGTATTTTCGTTATCGTTTTAACAAATGATAACGAACGGGCAGAATCCAAAATCCGAAAGATCCGACAGAAAAAATGCTTTATTTTCGGTTTGTGTCTATCGAACGTGCCTAACCTTAAAGGAGTTGCAAAGAAATATATTTTTTTTACCTTAATGCAATCTATGCATTAAGGTGAAAAAACATCGGATGCTGACGCCCCCCCCCGAGCCCCCGTTATACTTACCTGACCCCTCGAAAGTCTTGCGCGGTCCCGAGATCCTCTTCACAGCTCAGCCTGGCCGCTAATTGGCTAGAGCGGATGGATTAAGAGCAGCGCAGCCATTGGCTGGCGCTGCTGTCAATCACATCCAGTGACGCGGCGTGCCGAGGGGTCGGGCCGAGTGATACAGTGAGCGGCTATGGCCGCTCGCTATATCAAGGGAGCGCGCCCGCAATTACTGACCACCATGCGAGCTCTCACATGACTGTGGTGAGTAATTGCAGGAAGGACAGAGACAGCCGCCGAGGAACCCCAGAAGATGTGGATCGGGGCCACTCTGTGCAAAACGAACTGCACAGTGGAGGTAAGTATGACATGTTTGTTATTTTAAATGAAAAAAAAAATTCCTTTACTAACGCTTTAACTCTATTAGTTCAATATTATTCTATATAGAGAGGAAAGATTCAATATTATAGAGACAGTGTTGGGGTAGAGTAAAATTCTTAGAAAATTCTTAGAAGATTCGACAAGCAGCTAAACTGTACGATGCCGCAATAGTACATTTCCGGACGAATGCTTGGGCCATATGCTATAAAAGATAACTACAAAACCTGGGGAATGCTCAGGAAAAAAACAGGCCTCCTTACCGACCAGCCTACAGAACAACCAAATTAACCTGTGCTATAGAAGAATTTGAATGTTGGTTGACTAATAATATATTTTTTTAAATATAACTATTACTACTACTAGTGTCATACAACATTAGAATTCTTCTATAGCACATAACATTTGACCGGAAATGTACGATTGCGGCGTCGTACAGTTTAGCTGCTCCGTCAAATCTTCTTAGAACATTCGACAGACACCATAAGCCTTCAATGACAGATTCAACCTTAATTTATTCGGATTTTTAGGAAAATGCATTTAACGAAACAAAATAAATAAAAATTAATTTCGGGAGTAACTAAATAAATAGATTTTTTGGACGAAAACGAAATTTCGAAACAAAATATTTCAGTGTGCAATGTCTACTGTTTTGCCAGCTACTATTATAACACCAGGCTTAGACTGGACCGCCAGACGGCTATACAGGCACCTTACAATGTCGGGATGGAAGACCCTACCCCAATTGGAGAAATGGGGCTCAGTATTATCTCACTGTCATGGCAATAAGGAATGTTCAGAGAGGAGATTTGTGTAGAAAGATGTAGCTTTGACAGGACACTACAGTCGACACCTGAAATTTGTGGGGGGTTACGTTGCTAGAGCACCCGCGAATTGTGAAAAAACGCAAATTTTGGATGTGGATGACCCATCCCTTACTGGCTTGAATATCTTCAGGCTCCAGTGCTGTTGATGGTCCTGGTTGCAATTTCTCGGGACCTTCTGCATTTTCTCCTATAGCAAACTGCTGGTACAATTTCCATGCTTTCTCACAGATGATGCTACCGTCCAAGGAGATGTTCTTCTTCCTGCAGTCGGGAAACACGAGAACATTCAGCGAAACACTCAAGATAGCTACACGCAGTAAACTGTTATGATTTGGGAATGCTGGGCTGGGGTTTCAGCAAACAATTAATAGTTAGATTCTAATGCCCGTACACACAATCAGAATTTCCGATAGAAAAAGTCTGAAGGCCGCATACACACGTACGAGAACCTCGTCGGGCTAAACCCATCGTTCCGCCCGACGAGGTTCTCAGCCGGCCGTCGAGTTCGTCGACCAGGCTGTCGAAAAAGGCGTCGAGCCATTAGTCCCGATGGCCCGTCGAGGAAATAGAGAACCTGCTCTCTATTTTGGCTCGACGCCTCGCTCGTCAGTTTGCTCGGCGAAAACGTACACACGATCGAGCTTCTCGGCAGAATATGGATCCCAGCGAGCTTCTCGCTGGATTCTGCCGAGAAGCTCGGTCGTGTGTACGGGGCCTGACTGACTTTTTCTATCACAAATTCCGACCGTGTGTAGGCTCCATTGGACTTTTTTCATCTGAAATTTTGTTGGAGTTTAGATAGAGAACGTGTTCTCTTTTACTCCAATGATATTCCGTCAGAATTACGATGTGATTTTGGCCAGTCAAAAGTCTGACCGTGTGTGCGGGGCATAAGGAAAAATCTGCGAGCAACTGAGGCCGCAAACTCTGAACAGCGAGTTTGCGGGGGGACGGCTGTATAAGCATATTGCAGGGATGGGAAACAAGTGGAGTAGTGGTATGTATGGGCCAATGACTGGCCTATACCGCTACATGTTTATAAGATTTTTACATGGTGCAACAGGGGTTCAAATTAAAGTGTATTAAAATATTTTGTGTAAATCAAGAAGATCACAAACATGGCACTGGTAATGGTACAGGATAAAAATAACTGGCAAAGAAAAACTTACACTTGTAAACAGGGGTTTGTGCCCATTTAAGATAAACCCCTCCCCTGGGTGGATACTGTTGGGCTAATATAGTCGTTAATAATCTGGAGACAGAAGGCTGATGGGAAGGGATAGCCTACAACCCACCACCATGTAGGATAAAGCTCAAGGGAAATGGGGTTGGCCTGGTATAGGCTTCCCCTCAGGACTACCAATTCAGGGGGGCCTTCATCAAGGAACTAGGAAGTACTGGAAGGAATTGTGTTATATTTGAAATAGGACACTTTTGACTGGTGTATGGAGGTGGTCTGCTTATGTGTGTAAAAGAACTGTGCTCTTTGTTCTGATACAGAAAAAGGTTGGAAAGGCTGATTGTGTGGACATTCCTTTATTTTGTGAGGCGGCCTAAAGGTCAGGAGCATTTGTGTGTTCAAGATGGTGGCTCCATAAGTCGAGGTGTTGTACCCATCACATTTTCCTGTTGCAGGAAGATGGTGGGCGGTACCCTTGGTCAGCATTATCGTTGCTGGTGGCAAACCAGGGCACTGTTAGGGTACTTTTACACTGAGGCGTCGCAGGCATTACCATAGTTTTTGGCGTGATTTTCGGCTGCTAGCGGGAGGTTTGGAGGCACTGCCCCATTGATTTCAATGGGCAGGGGCGCTGTAGGAGCGGTATATTCACCGCTCCTATAGCGCCTTAAAGATGCGGCTGGCAGGACTTTTTTTACCATCCTGCCAGCGCAACGCTCCAGTGTGGATAGGAAAGAACGGCTCTTTCAGGGCACTTTGCAGGTGCTATTTTTAGCGCAACAGCGGAGTGGATGTAGTATGAATGGTCCATCTACCTGCTTCAGCAGGTTCTGATACTACTTGTTCTTATCAATACCAGATTGATCCTAGTTCCAGGACTATTCTCTCCCAGAGTGCTTCAGCATAGTTCCAACTCTAGAGATTTAGCTCCCAGGTCTGTTCTGCCCCATGATGCCCTGAACCAGCTGTTGGCCTATACTTCTTGTGTAAGCCTACAATCTCCCTTTTGGGTATCAAGTGTAGCTAGAAGGTCCACATTAATATAGTTGGCACACTAAAGCCGCGTACACACGATCAGTCCATCCGATGAGGACGGTCTGATGGACCGCTTTCATCGGTTAACCGATGAAGCTGACTGATGGTCCGTCGCACCTACACACCATCGGTTAAAAAAACGATTGGTCAGAACGAGGTGACTTAAAACATAACGACGTGATGAAAAAAATTAAGTTCAATGCTTCCAAGCATGCGTCGACTTGATTCTGAGCATGCGTGGATTTTTAACCGATGGTCGTGCCTACTAACGATCGGTTTTGACCTATCGGTTAGGAATCCATCGGTTACATTTAAAACAAGTTGGCTTTTTTTTAACCGATGGATAACTAACCGATGGCGCCCACACACGATCGGTTTGGTCCGATGAAAACGTTCCATCAGACCGTTCTCATCAGTTTAACTTATCGTGTGTACGCGGCCTAATGCCGCGTACACACGGTCGTTTTTTGCGATGAAAAAAAACGACGTTTTCTGTGAAGTAAAAAACGACGTTTTTGAAACGTCACTTTTCAAAGACAATTTTGCATACACACCATCGTTTTTTTCACAAAAAGCAAGGTTACGATCACCACTCTTCCATTGAAGCTCGCTTCATAACTAGCTTCTGGGCATGCGCGGGTTGAAAAACGTCGTTTTGAACGACGTTTTTGCTACACACGGTGACTTTTTGTGAATTTTTTTTTAGTCGTTTTTTTTAAGACAAAAAACGACGTTTTGCCCACACACGATCGATTTAAATGACGTTTTAAAAAACTTTGTTTTTTTTCATCGCAAAAAACGACCGCGTGTACGCGGCATAAGAGTTACAGTACCTTGAAAAAGTATTCATACTTCTTGACATTTTCCACATTTTGACATGTTATAACCGAAAACGTAGATGTATTTATCAGGATTTTATGTGATAGATAGACCAACACAAAGTGGCACATAAAAGAAAAATGATAAAAAGTTTTTTACATTTTTGACAAATAAATATGTGAAAAGTGTGGCGTGTATTTGTATTCAGCCCTCCCCCTCCCCCAGTCAATACTTTGTAAAACTGCCTTTCACTGCAATTACAGCTGCAAGTCTTTTTGGGTCTCTACCAGCCTTGCACATCTAGAGAGTGACATTTTTGTCCATTATTCTTTGCAAAATAGCTCAGGCTCTGTCAGATTGGATGGAGAGAGTCTGTGAACAGCCATTTTCAAGTCTTACCATAGATTCTCAATTAGATTTAGGTCTGGACTTTGACTGGGACATTCTAACACATAAATATGCTTTGATCTAACCATTCCATTGTAACTCTGGCTGTATGTTAGGGTCGTTGCCCTGCTGGAAGATGAACCTCCACCCCAGTCTCAAATCTTTTGCAGACTCTAATATGTTTTCCTCTAAGATTGCCCTGTATTTGACTCCATCCATCTTCCCATCAACTCTGACCAGCTGCCCTGTCCCTCCTGAAGAAAAGCATCCCCCCAACATGATGTTGCCACCACCATGTTTCACAGTGGGGGTGGTGTGTTCAGGGTGATGTGCAGTATTAGTTTTCCCGCCACACATAGCGTTTTCCTTTTAGGCCAAAAAGTTCGATTTTGGTCTCTTGTGACCAGAGCACCTTCTTCCACATGTTTGCTGTGTCCCCCACATGGCTTCTCGCAAACTGCAAACAGGACTTCTTATGGATTTCTTGTGTGTGACTTATAGTTGTCCTGTGGACAGATTCTCCCACCTGAGCTATGGATCTCTGCAGCTCCTCCAGAGTTACCATGGGCCTCTTGGCTGCTTCTCTGATTAATGCTCTCCTTGCCTGGCCTGTCAGGTGGACAGCCATGTCTTAGTAGGTTTGCATTTGTAGCTTTCCATTTTCTCCATTTTACTCTTTCCATTTTCAGGTGATGGATTAAACAGAGCTCTGTGAGATGTTCAAAGCATGGGATATTTTTTTATAATCTAACCCTGCTTTAAACTTCTCCACAACTTTATCCCTGGCCTGTCTGGTGTGTTCCTTGTCCTTCATGATGCTGTTTTCACTAAGGTTCTCGAATTCTAAAGGCAATTGGTTCCACTAAATTTTAGTTAGGGGTATCAGAGTAAAGGCGGCTGAATACAAATGCACACCACATTTTTCAAATATTTATTTGTAAAAATAATTGAAAACCATTTATCATTTTCCTTCCACTTCACAAATATGTGCCACTTTGTGTGTTTCTATCACATAAAATCTCAATAAAATAAATTTACGTTTTTGTTTGTAACATGACAAAATGTGGAAAATTTCAAGGGGTATGAATACTTTTTTAAAGTACTATGGCCCAGATTCACAGAGCGATTACGCATGCACAACAGGAGATGCGCGTGAGTAAGTCTAAATGTGCGCGTGCGTTTCGATGCACGGCATCCCCAAAACGACATACGCAAGAAATCTACTTTTTTTTGTCCGTCGTAATTTTGTTAGACAGGCGCATCCGTCTGCGCAAAACTGCGCTAGACAGACCATTGATTTGCTAGTCAAATATGCTAATGAGGGACTTACGGGGATCCACAAAAGAACGTTAGGGCAGCGCAGGCTACGCAGTGTGCGCAACAGCAAAATGTCCTGTCTAAAATTAGACCATATAAAAGCTGGTCTAAAAAGAGAAAAAAGTCTACTTGTTAGATAAAGCAACACTGTTAGTGAGGAGCTCAGCAGTCACACGTGTTGCACAACAATCTGTATGCCAACATGCCAGGGGCATCGTCGCGCATAGCTATACTACTGACTTTAGATGAACAAAGAAGGGTGAAGGCACTGAGGAGGGCACTAAGGAGGGCACGGGAGATGTTTTTTTATTTATTTTTTATAAGTTGCTTATATAAACTTTACAATTTAATCTAATCTAATACAATATTCTTATCTGATACAAGCCCCTCACTCTTCACTTGATATATCACACACGCATAGACATCTTTGGCATGAGTGATTCTGAGGTGTCTCGCATCTTCAGATTCACCCCTCATGCCATCATGGAATTACCACAACCTTGCAGGAGGACATCAGCAGCCCAACACATGGCACTACCCATGACACCCATGACAGCTACATATACAATCAGAGCCCCATCCCCACAGATTTCGAACAGAACATGTATGGGGACAGCTGGCTGGTTGGTGAGTGACATGGGTGGCAGGCATGACTGTCCCCCCCCCCCATGATGCACACATCACAAGGGGCACACGCACTACTAACATCCTCCTGTCTTTTCCCTTCAAGGTGACTCTGCATATGCACTGGGACCCCATCTCATGACCCCATCTCATGCCAGCTCACATATGCATCTTTGCACGTTAAACACACACATTAATCATGGCACAATGAGAATGCATGCATGCACACCACTGTGGTCCCTAGCACACACACCCCACATCCTCATCACATTAGATTGGCACCAGTCCACCATGCAGGACTTGTGAGCTGCAACGCCATGCCACGGCTCCAATTATGTCACTGTACATTCATACACCATTCACACGGACCTGGGGATCACTTCTCCACCACAAATGAGGGTGGCACCCCTTTTCCCGCAGGAATATCACCCCCACATTCCAAAATCATACACAAACAGAACCAAAAAAATAAAATAAATGACGAGCAAAAATAAAAAATGCCCCAGCAAAAATATAATTTAAACAAAATAACAACAAAGAAAACACAAAAAAGACAAAAATCACTCTGCAAAACAGTCCCCAAATATCTCAAAGACACGTCACAAACAAACAAACAAACGCTAATAAACAAAAGCACCTTGCTGTATAGGAAGAGAAACAAAGGGATGTACTTTTGCAAAGGAAGTGCGTTTGTGTCTGTCTATTTATGCTGTTTGCGTAGTTCACAAAGTTGCCCTAGTCCATTTCCAATTTCACTGATTGCGCCGCTCCCGAGTTGTGAGCATGCGCACAGCGGAGCTGACCATGGTCTCCTTCAAGCGCGCATGCGCGAGCCGTTCCGGCCCTTCATTTGCATGGGGTCATTTCAATGTAACACGCCCACGTCCTTCCCAATTTGTATTACTCCGCCTTACGCCTCTGAAATAGCGTTACGCATGCGCAATTTTCTGCGCAAAAGCTACGAGAATAGGGTGATTACGCGACAAAATTGCGCAAGTTTAACGTAAAGGCGGTGCGCTACGCTGGTCCAATAATGCGCAGATGTACGTGAATCTGGGCCTATATTTTTTGTTTACCTAAAATAATAAACATGGTACACTAATGCCGCGTACACACGATCATTTTTTGTGATGAAAAATGAAAAAAAAAAAAACGACGTTTTCTGTGAAGTAAAAAAACTACGTTTTTGAAACGTCACTTTTCAACGACGATGTTGCATACACCATCGTTTTTTTCACAAAAAAGCGAGGTTACGTTCACCACTTTTTTCCCATTGAAGCTCGCTTCATAACTAGCTTCTGGGCATGCGCGGGTTGAAAAACGTCATTTTAAACAATGTTTTTGCTACACACGGTGACTTTTTGTGAAACAAAAAACGACGTTTTGAAAAACGACACAAAAAATTCAAGCATGTTGGAATTTTTTTTTGGTAGTTCTTTTGAAGACAAAAAACAATGTTTTGCCCACACACGATCAATTTAAATGACGTTTTAAAAAACAACGTTTTTTTTTCATCGCAAAAAACGACCGTGTGTACGCGGCATTAGAGTCGGTGCACACTACAGCGGCATGACTCTGGGCGCGGCTCTGCAAGAGGCGACCTGCAAATCCATTTCTGTATAGAAGTCAATGCAGGACGCCCCGAGCCGCCCCCAAAGTTGTACAGGAACCTTTTTCTAAGTCGGAGCGACTTGCGTCACTCCTATTAGAATGGTTCCATTGCCTTCAATGGGACGCGGCTCAGCCGCCTGACGGGTCGCCCCAGTGTGAACCGACTCTAAGCGGTTGTAAAGAAATTTTTAAATAAAAAATAAATAAAATAACAAACATGTTATACTTACCTCCACTGTGCAGCACGTTTTGCACAGAGTGGCCTTGATCCACGTCTTCTGGGGTCCCTTGGCGGCTATCTCTGGTCCTCCCCGCAAGAACTCCACACATTCATGCGAGCGAGCTTGCATGGTGTGGAGTCCTTGCGTTCACGCTCTCGATGATACAGCGAGTGGCTATAGCCGCTCGCCGCATCACTCGGCCCGCCCCCCGCGTCATTGGATGTGATTAACAGCAGCGCCAGCCAATGGCAGCGCTGCTTTCAATCCATTCGCTCTAGCCAATCAATGGTCAGGCTGAGCGGTGAAGAGGATGTCGGGGCCGAGCACGCGACTTTCGAGGGGCCAGGTAAGTATAACGGGGGGGGGGGGCAGTATTGCCTGAAGTTTTTTCACCTTAATGCATAGGATAGATTCAGGTGAAAAAACTTTTAGTACCATTACAACCCCTTTAACTTCTCTGTGCAATGGTATTGCACAGAGCCATCCTTTACCTACACTTGTGGGGTTCCCTGCTGATGCTATCGGCTCCTCCTCTTCTGAATGTGCCCCTTGGGAAGCTGTGTGCTATAGGTGCACACATGAGGGTCCACCTCAAAGCTGGGCATTGTGCATCCATAGGCTCAGCCCCGCCTCCCTCTCTCTGCTCAGAGGATCTGATTGACAGCAGCAGGAGCCAATGGTTCCCACTGCTGCCTCTGTGTGCTGTGAGAGTAGGGAGAGAGGAGAGAGCTGCTATAACACTAGCATGGGGATACATAATTTGATACTTTCCAATGGTGCAAGGACTTTGTCTCTATTGTGTTACAGTGTTAGACTAAGTTTACACAAAACTACAAACTACAGCAGTGCGATGATTTCATTACATGGGATGGCAGCAAGGCGCGGTCAGCAGCAGGTCTGGACTTTAGGGCTGGATCACCAGTTCCCACTTTTAAAGGAGGATCCTGTAAAGGACATGGCTGGCGGACTCATTTGCCCAGAGATGGGCTTTACTATAATGATACTATTTAGGCATTTTTTACTATATAAATACATTGAATGATTTCTAAATGAATTCATAGCTGGAATACAGTGTGTGTTTTTATACATGCCTGGAAATACCCACTGATTTATTTATTTGGTATCGTAGAAAGTGGGTTAAGTTGTAATTAAAATTACATGTGGTGTGTAAGGATATTGAGGTTAATGCATCTAGAGAAGGGATTACAACAAGACACTGGAATACAAGTAATCACCTGATATGATAGCCGCACTGGACATACAGCCTGGAAACAGTCAGCTGGTACAGCACAGCTTAGAAAACCTGGGCATTTGGAGACTAAAAACCCTCTAGGTTATTCATGGATGAGTTGTTTTACTGCATCTTTTACTAGAAACCATAAAACCTGTTAAGGCTCTTAAAATAAAAAGTGTGTTTAATCTGCCAGCAATAACCTAAACATTTCAGTTATATTTTCAGGGGCAGATGGCACAGTTTTAATATCCTTTTAGATACATACAATTTTGACCCTTTCAGAGTCAAGAGTCAAGATCCGTGAAAAAGACAAAATTTGACTCAGTCTTCCTTAGCCTCAGTTTTCTGTATTCCACTGTAGTCAGATGTGGAATTTCTTTGGATGAGACTGTGGCTTCAGCTCCATTCACCAGCACATCTGTTAAATTAGGCCGAGCAGCTGTGTCCATGCAGCTGCTGCATCCCCATATACTGACATGGGATACCTGCATGCAGCAGCTGGCAGTTTAAGCAGCATTATCACTAGGGTTGTCCCGATACCACTTTTTTAAGAGCGAGTACAAGTACCGATTTTTTTTTTTTAAGTACTCGCCGATACCGATTACAGATACTTATTTTTTTTATGTCATGTGACAGTGGCACATGTGTCAGTATTTTTTTTACAATTTGTATTCTTTACTATTTTTTGTTATGTTTTTTTACAATGCTTAAATTTTTTTTTTTGGGGGGGGGGGGGGGAGTGGATGGTGTCAGTGTGTTTTTTTATTACTTTTTCCTTTTTTTGGGGGGGGAGGGCTTTGGTGAGATATCAAGGGTCTTAACAGACCTCTGACATCTCCCCTTTAAGACAGAGAAAGGGACTAAAGACACAGTTTCCCCAGCCCCTTTCCTAGCTGCACTGAAAGTAAATGGAGAGAAGACAGCAGCTCCTCTCCATTCATAAACTGAAGCATCGTAAATACAGGTTACGATGTTTCAGTTATATGAATGGACAGAGTCAGTGATCACGGACTCTGTTCATTCGGAAAAGGTAGGAGCCGGTGCATTGCCATGAATTGAGATTTGCCATAGAATGAGATGGTCCGCCTCCATCCCATTCTATTGGCTCACTCATGTCACGTGACATATTTAAACGTCAAGTATTGACGCAAACATCAGTCACAGCTAGGCTATCATAGGGAGAGGATCTCCTCTCCCTGTGATAGCCCGATAGCGATGTCAGCAGCGTGCCTCCCGCCAGCGCTAAGTACACCCCGCGCCCGCAGCTCTACTCCCCACACCCCGCGCCCGCAGCTCTTCCCCGTCCTACGTGCCCGCAGCTCTACTCCCCGTTAAGAATCAGGGAACGGGCTGCAGCTGCAGCTGCTCCAGGTTATGTGGGCTGGTGTTGTAAATACTGCGCATGCGCAGGTTTACGCTACTAACATAGCCAACGCTAGGTCTACGCTAATAGCGTAGACTCTCCCCGTTCCCTGATTCTTAACGGGGGAGTAGAGCTGCGGGCGCGGAGGACGGGGAAGAGCTGCGGGCGCGGAGGATGGGGGAAGAGCTGGGGTGTGCGGGGAGTAGAGCTACGGGCGCGGGGTGTACTTAGCGCTGGCGGGAGGCACGCTGCTGACAGCGATATCGGGCTATCACAGGGAGAGGAGATCCTCTCCCTATGATAGCCTAGCTGTGACTGATGTTTGCGTCAATACTTGACGTTTAAATATGTCACGTGACATGAGTGAGCCAATAGAATGGGATGGAGGCGGACCATCTCATTCTATGGCAAATCTCAATTCATGGCAATGCACGGGGTTTAGGGGCTCCTACCTCCGTTCTCCATCTTGACAAAGGGGGCAGAGGAAGATATGGAGGGTGACACGGAGCGGAGAGAGGGGGACATGGAGGGTGACACCGAGCGCGGAGGGGGAGAGCAAAACAACGGAGAGGGTGACACCGAGCGAGGAGGGGGACAGCAGCAGCACGGAAGGGGGACGCAGAGAGGGAGAGTAGAAGAACGGAGGGGGGACGCGGAGCGCGGAGGGGGAGAGCAGCATGGATGGGGGAACTGGAGGAGAATACAGGGACAGTCAGCGTGATCAGTGCGGCTTTGAGGGGACTTACAAGCACCGATGTATAGAGTTCACTAAAACAGCTGAAAAGGGGGGGTCCGGGGAGAAGCTGTCAGGCTGTATCGAAATCTATACAGGGTGATCGGTGCTTGTAACTCCCCTCTCTATGAAAACAGCCAACTCATCCTGTGCCTTAGTGTGAAAAAGCCAACTAGTCGAAATCTCCAATTATTGCTGCTGGAGAGTCACCGGAAGTGACGTGGTTGGAGATTTTTCAGCAGAAAACCGGTACAAGCTGTAAAAATCACATTAGGTAACTCATTTAAAAATGACAAACAATGTGCTAGTTGAAAGAGTTTTTTTGTATATTTCCTTTAATTGTGTTTCTATTACACATATTATTCCTTTGTGTATCACTCTTTGTGGGCTTACAGAGGAAGCTGGGCACATGCAGTAACCCTGGAGACAATAAATAAAATGTCAAATAGATGACAATGAATAGAAACTGCTTGCAGGATATGTTATTGTTTTTCTGGGTTTATTTTGGCCCCGGATTTACATTACTAGGAAGCAAAAGCCATTACTGTGTGCTGTTTACCTTCATGCTCTAGGTTATTTTCTGATATAGAAAGACTTTTTCACCATTACTCTGAAATGATAAAAAAATGTGTTAAATATTTGTACTTTTTTGAATGAATTTTTTTCTGTTTTAGCTTCTTGCATCAGAAACATTTACATATACAGGCTATTGTTAAAAATACCAAATGACCTGGTACTGATGGTGGTATGAAGAGCAAGAAGCAATTCTCTACTAGCCACTTGTATGTATAGTACACCCCATCCATACCCACCAGTCACTGACCCATAAACAGCATTATATACATCTAGGGATGAGCCAAACACCCCTGGGTTCGGTTTCGCACCAGAACCTGCGAACAGACCAAAAGTTTGTGTGAACTTTAGAACCCTGTTAAAGTCTATGGGACTCGAACGTTTGAAATCTAAAGTACTAATTTTAAAGGCTAATATGCAAGTTATTGTCCTAAAAAGTGTTTGGAGACCCGGGTCCTGCCCCAGGGGACATGTATCAATGTAAAAAAAGTTTTAAAAATGGCAGTTTTTTTTCAAGAGCAGTGATTTTAATAATGCTTAAAGTGAAACAATAAAATTGAAATATTCCTTTAAATTTCGTACTAGGGGGGTGTATAGTATGCCTGTAAAGTAGCGCTTGTTTCCTGTGCTTTAGAACTGTCCCTGCACAAAATGAAATTTCTGAAGGAAAGTCATTTAAAATCACTCACCTTAGAGTCTGGTGTGGATATTAAGGGGAGCCCTGCGTCAAATTAAAAAAAAAATGATGTGGGGTTCCCCCCCCCCCCCAAATATCCATTCCAGACCCTTCAGGTCTGGTATGGATTTTAAGGGGAACTCCACCCCAAATTTTAAAAAAAAATGCCGTGGACCCCCACGCATTTTTTTTTTTAATGAATAAGGTGCCGTACACACGGCAGAGAACCTCGACGGGCAGAACACATCGTTCCGCCCGTCGAGGTTCTCTCCCGGCCGTCGAATTCGGCGACCCGCCCGTCGGGAATGGCAACCAGCCATTCTTCCAGGCGGGCCGTCGAGAAATAGAGAGCGTGCTCTCTATTTCGGCTCGACGGGCTTCCCGACGGGAAGCTCGCTGAGACCGTACACACGGCCGAGGTCCTCGCTGGAATGTGCATTCCAGCGAGGTTCTCGCTGATTTTCAGCGAGAACCTCGGCCGTGTGTACGGGGCCCTGACTTTTCTCTGTATTGCCGAGAGCCGACAATTCATTATAGCCTGGAGTGATTTTAAATTACTTTTTTCCTTCAGAAATGATACTTTGTGCAGGGACAGTTCTAAGCATGGCAAACAAGCGCTACTTTACAGGCATACTATACACACCCCCCCCCCCCCCCCCGGTACGAAATTTAAAAGGAATATTTCACTTTTATTGTTTCACTTAAAGGAATTATTAAAATCACTGCTGCCAAAAAAACTGCAGTTTTTAAAACTTTTTTTTTGCATTGATACATGTCCCCTTGGGCAGGATCCAGGTCCCCAAACACTTTTTATTACATTAACTTGCAAATTAGCCTTTAAAATTAGCACTTTTAGATGTCAAACGTTCGAGTCCCATAGACTTCAACAGGGTTTCTAAAGTTCACACGAACTTGCCGCGAACACCCCAAATAGTTTGCTGTTCGGCGAACAGGCAATGTTCGAGTCGAACATGAGTTCTCATCCCTATATACATCCTACCTCCCCCAGCAGTAGAAGTAGGTTTATACTTCCTGCTCTTCTAGGCCAGCTACCTTGTTTGAGTCCACCTCCATTCACACCCCAACAGACTGGCTAGTCTTTGCGTCACACAAAGGCCCCGTACACACAAGGAGACATGTCCGATGAAAACGGTCCGCGGACCGTTTTTCATCGGACATGTCTCCTGCAGGATTTTGGTCCGGCGGTGTGTACACACCATCGGACGAAAATCCCCTCGGACAGCCCCGACGTGACAAAACACCAGCCAGGTGGTTCAATCTACGCATGCTCGTCCCCCCACGCAAAGCGTCGCCCACCCCACCACCGGCCGACCACTTCTCTCAGTTCGAACGAGTCCTCCCACCCCCCCTTCCCTAACCTCAATAGTAAATCCTGGACTCCAATCATTGAGGATATAAATTTTTGTCACCATTCCCACTTTACATTGTTGAACAACTTCCTACATCCGCCTCTTTATTGTCACGCCCATTGTATTGTGCCAGCCCAAAAGTTTGTCCTCCCTCTGTCCTTCGCA